>JADDON010000254.1:0-78420 GCA_017140175.1 Fusarium staphyleae
GACCCAAGAAGACCAGCCACGGGCAAAGAGCAAACAAACAAAGACGAGAGTAGAGACCCGGTCAGTTCAGTTTGGCTCTTGCTTGCGTACGTATTCTAGTAGTCCCTGTACCCTACCTTGCTTCTTGTTTCCCGATATCTTGGAATCTGAGTCCTGGTGATGACTGGAACATATTGGATAGACGACACACAAACGGCAACTCCTGCTTAACTACTAGTAGTAGTATTATGTAGTCTTAGACAATACACAATACGTACGTACAATACAAGATTCACAATGACACAAGATCCGAGTCAACCCAGGATCCAGCAAGTGGCGGGTGGTGATCCGTGAGTGGAGGGGCACGTTTCTTCCTCTGCGCTTCTTCAACCGCTAGGGCGGGGCAAAATGGAAAAAAAAAAAGTCCAAGAAAAAACTCATGCACCAACTCAATGTACCCTAATCTTCTGCCCCACTTGCTGCCTGGGGCACCACGGTGATTGGCTCTCCGATCAAGTGGTAAGCGGGCGAGAGAAAAATGCTACCTCTACCACCACCCCTCGGACTTTTTTTCTCCTCTTCATCTTCCATCAAAGGAACATACAAACGAATTATCCATCTCTCTATTCCTAGGTTTCTGTCGGTTCTCGTCACTTTGCGAGACCCTTGAATCTAGTCGATACCAGTTTTCCTTTCACGACAAGGTACAGTCTTCTCCAGCAGAAGTTCTGTCCTCTTTTCCCCCTCCTCCGTCACCCCGCGATTTTCATCACTAGATCGAGCTGTGCTTGATCTAGATTTTACGCGCCTTCAACCGCAAACATGGCTACCGATAAGGGACTCGAGGACGTCCCCGAGGGTGAGTTTCCGCTGTCTCCGTCTTCCCCTTACTGCGCCGTCTAGATGATGTTGTGTCGCCTGCCCGCTCGACTCATTATTAGGTGGTGTTGTGCTCCTGGTGTGCCCTGGGCTCAGTGCGCCTGGGTGGGCCACAATGCGCAGCCGGTACCCAATATCACCTTGAGCGCCAGAGCACTGGTGCCAGAGCAGCGCATGTCGCATCGGCCATACAATTTTCAACAGCCATGCTAACTTTGCTGCTATTACAGGACAGATCGAGTCCAACTACGATGAGACCGTCGACTCCTTCGATGACATGGCTCTCAAGTCTGAGCTCCTCCGTGGTGGTAAGTGCTTCGTCCGCACCCCACGCGTCTTATTCCCGCAGGCCGCTTACACTCCAACGCAGTTTACGCCTATGGTTTCGAGCGTCCCTCTGCTATCCAGCAGCGTGCTATCATGCCCGTCATTAAAGGCCACGATGTCATTGCCCAGGCCCAGTCTGGTACTGGAAAGACTGCCACCTTCTCCATCTCCGTTCTCCAGAAGATCGACCCCGAGGTGAAGCAGTGCCAGGCTCTGATTCTCGCTCCTACCCGTGAGCTTGCTCAGCAGATTCAGAAGGTCGTTATTGCCATCGGTGACTTCATGAAGATTGAGTGCCACGCCTGCATTGGCGGCACCAGCGTCCGCGATGACATGAAGGCCCTCCAGGACGGCCCCCAGGTCGTTGTTGGTACCCCCGGCCGTGTCCAGGACATGATCCAGCGTCGTTTCCTTAAGACCGACAGCATGAAGATGTTCGTCCTCGACGAGGCCGACGAGATGCTTTCTGTAAGAACACCCTACCAGTAAAAAATAACCCCCCAAATTGTGATGCTAATTATTCTCTTCAGCGTGGTTTCACCGAGCAGATCTACGACATCTTCCAGCTCCTCCCTCAGTCCACCCAGGTTGTCCTTCTTTCTGCTACCATGCCCCAGGACGTCCTCGAGGTCACCACCAAGTTCATGCGCGACCCCGTCCGTATCCTCGTCAAGAAGGACGAGCTTACCCTGGAAGGTATCAAGCAGTTCTACATCGCTGTCGAGAAGGAGGAGTGGAAGCTCGATACCCTTTCCGATCTGTACGAGACTGTTACCATCACTCAGGCCGTCATCTTCTGCAACACCCGCAGAAAGGTCGACTGGCTCACCGACAAGCTCACTGCCCGTGACTTCACTGTCTCTGCCATGCACGGTGACATGGACCAGGGTCAGCGTGACCTGATCATGAAGGAGTTCCGATCCGGCTCTTCCCGTGTCCTGATTGCAACTGATCTTCTGGCCCGTGGTATCGATGTCCAGCAGGTTTCTCTGGTCATCAACTACGATCTCCCCGCCAACCGTGAGAACTACATCCACCGAATTGGTCGTGGTGGTCGTTTCGGCCGAAAGGGTGTTGCCATCAACTTTGTCACCGCCGAGGACGTCCGAATGATGCGTGAGATTGAGCAGTTCTACAGCACCCAGATCGAGGAGATGCCCATGAACGTTGCCGACCTCATCTAAGCAAAAAAAAGAAAGAAAAAAAGCAACAAACTTCCATATCCGGTTTTTTTCCAGGCTGCCTTGCCCAGCTTATGCCCTGACGACGGCCCGGGCAGCCTGATATCTTGAGGAAGGGTCTTTACGGGAGAATTTCTTGCGGCAGTTGTTGATAGATCTCGTTTCTAGAGTACCGTCTGGAGGCGGCGCCGTCTTTGTGCGCCGTCGGTCCGGAGGTGACCCGTGGGGAGGAGGTCCGAACTGGCTGCATGACAAAAGGCTCAGGAAGTCCTTTTGCACCTTAATATCCGGAGGTGCGGCGGGGCTACCAAAAGTAATGCAATGGTTTTTATTACCCTGCTTTCTGTCTCTGTATTTAGGTGTCGCTATCATGATGAATGTTTCTCTTTTTTTAATTTGCTTTTCTTGTGAACCTTCTGTGATGGACGGGCTGATCTTGCTATCGGGCTGATGATGCCCAATCATCCTCCACGTGTAGTCGCTTGTCTATATGGCTGGGTAGGTGAACACACAGCATGCATATCTCACCACAGACAGACACTCGACGTGACTGTGATTTATATTCAGACACTACTGTGGCACACGGATTCAAGTCATAACTTCCTAGACATGTCCAAGATCATGGCGTAGTGTAGACCTGCAGCTACGAAACTTGTCACGGTGCACATCCGATAATTTGATCTTCAATGTATGATTGTGGTTTGTCCTGGGAAACCTCGCAAGGTTTCTGTAATACAAACGAATGTACCTCGTTCGCCTGTTGTTTCCATCTCACATCGGCGTCCACCATCCGTTGCACCACGCCAGAATATACAAGTCCTTGATCCCATATTACCCGCCGCTATTTACGTGCCCTGTTTCAACTCTAGGGGCGTGTTTAAACAAAAGAAAAACCCAATAAAAATTGTAGAGTCAAGTATTTGGACCCCCTTCTCCGTAGAACGCCATGAGTGGTATCGCCGCCGCCCCGTGCTGCATGGTAAAAAGCCGATGCCGATAGAAACTAGTCAAATAACACGCCACTTGTCCTTGCTCTAGTGGGCCTGCCCAAAGGATGTCTGTGTAGGGGGCGGGCTCTTGATTGCCTGGCCAGCATAGGCGCCGGGGATGGGGACGGCATCGTAGGTGGGCTCGTCGGTGGCCACGGGACCGTGGTCCGAGACGTGCACGGCGGGGACGGCCGGCGGCGTGGAAGCACGAGGGGGGGTGAATGCGCCCTGATTCATCTTGGGCGTGGCGGTGCGGGCTTTTGTGGGAGGAGCCTGGAGTTTGAAGCCAGTGTCGGGCTGGACGAATTGAGACTGGGGCTCGACGAACTGGGTGCCGGGCGTGAAGGGGCTCTCGTCAATGTCAGAGAGATTTCGGTAGGCGGCGGGAGGATGACGAGGCGACATGGCATATGCGCTGAGGGCGGGAGACTTGGGGCCAAAGCCTGGAGTGTTGGGGGCAGACTGGCTGCGCAGCTGGGCGAGATAGAGATCCGAGCGAGCGCGGTCTCGCATGTCCATGGACTTGAAGAGGCGGCGTTTGGTGTAGTAGCGGTAGAAGACGATGCTGTACAGCAGGATACAGAGAACTTCGACAACGATCTCAATGATGATGCAGATCATAGCCCAGTTCTGGAGACGACAGATGAGGGCATAGTCAACCTTTTCGCCAAAGTAGATAGCTCGGTTGTTGGAGACGCAGGCCCAACCCCACATGTCCTTGTTGTCAGAACTGTTCTTGGAATGTTGGTACAGAACAGCAGTGATGACCCAGAGAATTAAGCTGAGGATGAACTATGTGGTGTTAGTCTTGGAAGTCCATGATCAGGAGGCTCGTATAACTACTTACCCAGCCAATGGCAAACATAGTGTAGTAGGTTCCGACCTTCTCAGCACGTCTATGGCCGCCTCGACAGTAGGCAGCAAAGACGATGATACAGGCAGTGAGTGAGACGCAGGCCATGGCGAGAACGAGCTTCTGGGGCCAAGCGTTGGTGTCTTTGGCCCATGAGGGCGCGTTGCTATGGTCAGGTAGGGCTCTAGTAGCATTGAAGATGCTGAATGAGGCCGAAAGCATGGAAAGAATGATGAGAGAGCAGCTGAAGTTGACACCGCGCAGGGCGAACTTGGCCATGCGGACGCGGGCCTTGATTTTCTGTTACAGTATTAGTGGAGGTTCCAATACTATGTGATGAGAAACACATACCACATCGCGCGCCTGCTCCTTCTCGGTTGCCTGTTCTCGCTTCTCGAGGATATCCTCTTGTCGAAAGGTCGGGCTCATGGGGTTCCTGAAAGTGGCCGGCGTCCCAGGAACCTTCATGGCGCTCTTGAGGGGGGTCTTGGGAGTCATTGGGACGTGGACAGATTCTCGGTTGCCAATGTAGCCAAAACCAATGTCACCGGGCTGAGATTGAGGAACGTGAGACTTTTCAGGGTCGGCAAAGGGCGATCGAGCCTCGACGGGTGAATGTACTGAGGTTGCTTCAGCGAACCGGGGCGTCCGAGGCTTGAGGGAGCCGTCTGAGGACGAGGACGATGAAGTCCCAGGCCGATCGAGGTTCAGTGCGGCAGGCCGCTTCTTATCTTCTAGAGTTGGCTGTAAGTAAAGGATCTTTCTGTGATATCTGTCAGGTCATTTGAAAGTCACGGACCTGGTCCAGCCATGCTTATGTCCGGTGGATGTGAACGATGAGATGTGTAAGTGTGGAATAGAGTCAACGATGTTGACAGAAGGTAGAAGAGCTTCGACACAGTCCAAGCCTACACCTTGAAAGAAACAGACGAAATTGCAAATAAACGGAGAGACCAGCTATCGAAGAGCAAGAAGGAGGTCCGGCCAGGCGGACTCAAGTGGGAAGCGACCAGTTTTGAGGCTGGCGGCAATAGAGGGAACGAGCGTGCTCATTCGACAGCACCAAGACGGGGTCGACGGGATAGGACGTGAGAGGAGGGGGCGCCGCAAATAGCAATTGGAGATGGTCTTACAGGAGGAGGACTCTGATAGGCAGACGCGAACCGCCGGACGAGTGATGAAGACTAGAAATAGACGCCCGAACTCTTGGAACGATGCGACTGAGACGTCAATGCCGGGATGGAGTACGAGTGGAGGATGTTTGTATCAAGGATCGATGCCTGTCATGAAGCCAGTGACACAGAAAGCTTCAATTGCAGAGTCAGATAGCCCAGAGAGAGATTCCGAACAGCAAAAGAGGGGGGATTCACGCAAGAGAATTGGGAATGCTGTTGTGTTATGTGAAGTTGTGTGGGCAGCAGGGTATTCCGTACTCGCATAGCCGGCGCAGAGCCAGCAAGGACAGCTGCTGCCGGGCCCACGCTTGCATGATCCCCGGGAGGCCCATGGTCCACGTCTCGAGGGTTGTCTTGTCACTGGGTCGTCGAGAGTCTCCGGGCGCTTAGAGTATGTTGGAGTTGCGAGCGTAGATGGCGGAGAGGTGGCATCCTCGGTCTGTCATTGGCTGATCTCGAGAGCCGCCCTAGGAACCCCAGCGGCCCGTCTGCCGGTTTGATAGGCTGCATGGCTGCAAGCGCTTGTGTTCTTCACCTCAACACCACCAATCAACTCTCTAGAAGCCGTGATAGTCAACCAGCCACCTACAGGCTTCGGCGGCAACAAACGACTTTTGTTTCGACATCTCGAGATCCGTGCCTCGTGGCCCACCGAGAATGCTCCCTCGAATCCTCGACCCCGTGCTTCCCTGCTTCCCTCCCCCAGGCCTCATTGATGATGAGTGTGCGTGGTGAGAGTGCGCGCATTGTCTTGCCGCAGATTTATGTATGTAGTTCGTCGACTCTCCAGCACCAACCGTGTTTGACCGCGCAGATACGTATTCTTTTTTTGTTCACCCCAAGGTTGCAACCGCCTGATGGGCACTCGTGGCCAAGGATTCCGGGTAGCATTCTACTACAGTTTTCCCTCTCTCAACTGCCCTTGTAGTCATAGAGGCTGGTTTAACAAATCACCCCATAACTTATCACCGTACCGCTGTGTCCGTTCTCCCCGGCACGTGGTCCTCCAGGAAGCTGGTTCTTGTCTGATCTGCCTGGACATGATAACGTTAGCTATCGCCATCCTGATGGTAATGCCTAGAGCAATTATCCATGCTTGCACTCATGAGCGCTAGTGTGATGTTCAACGCTCATCCTTGCATGATTAGGAGTTAGTTTGCTTTGAACGAGTAGGCAACTGCCACCATTAGATGACATTTTCAATTTATCTTAGTATTAGATAGAACTTAGCTTATTAGCTATTAATAAAACTTCCTTACCTTAATAAGCCTTACTTACTCTATTAACTATTAGGAGATATAATATAATAATACTACTTAGATTATATCTTATAATTCTATTAATATAAACCTAGAATAGTTTAGTTTATCCCTTAGGAAAACTAACTATTATGAGCACATATCGATATGAAGTTGTCGAGACATCAAGCCTTTTGGGTTCGCACAGCTTTCTAGACACATATGCCGTGAACTTCATAGGACCGGGAGTCACAATAGTTGGAGATATGAACTTCTCGGCAGTGCTTCGTGGGTTGGTCTGTTCAACCTGCTGTCTTGTATCTTGAATGAGATGCTCTTTGTAACCAAGAAGTCTGTTATGGTTTTGAATCTCGGAAGGTATTGAAGCTGTTAGGCTTACACAGCAGCTCAAGCTGCTTGGTGGTTGGTGGGGGAGCATCTGCCGAGACTTTTCCGGGGAGGGGCATCGAATCCTTATCGCATTATCTGGCCCTAACAGGCTTAGCGTAAGAGTCATAGCCAACTCGACAGACTGCACACGAGGAATTTTGCCATCATCAAGGCGAAATACGCGAAATCTCGGATCTCCCTAACCCCCAGCCTCGATAATCATCCGCGCGACTCTCGAATCCTCGAGAGTAATTTTCTCCCTACCCGGGCAACCGAATTTCATACTCGAAACCGCCCTCAGTGCTGCTCCGCGATCGAAAACCACCTTCGAAAACCGGCCGATTGCCCCGCCTCCACCATGTCTGCCAACGGCGACCCCAAGTACGACGACATTGAGTCCGAGTCCGACTCTGGAGAGTCTATTGGTCACAACGAGGCTGGTGATGGCCTTGACGAGAAGCCTCTCAAGTCGGCTCTCAAGAAGTCCAACCCAGCCATCGCCGAGCCTGCTGCCCAAAAACCTCCGCTGCCCCCACAAACCGACCCCAAAGACCTCGACGTCGCCAGTCTCACTCCTTTGACACCTGAGATTATCGCCCGACAAGCCACCATCAACATTGGCACCATCGGCCATGTCGCTCACGGAAAGTCCACCGTCGTCAAGGCCATCTCTGGTGTCCAGACTGTTCGTTTCAAGAACGAGCTGATCCGAAACATTACCATCAAGTTGGGTTACGCCAACGCCAAGATCTACAAGTGCGATAACCCTCAATGCCCTCGACCGGGCTGCTACCGAAGTTACAAGAGTGAGAAGGAGGTCGATCCTCCCTGTGAGCGAGATAGCTGCAGCGGTACCTACAGATTATTGCGACATGTCTCGTAAGTTGGGCTCTTGGAGAATAAGAGGAACGTTTGCTGACAATATTAGATTCGTGGACTGCCCTGGTCACGATATTCTCATGAGCACTATGTTGTCTGGCGCCGCCGTCATGGACGCCGCTCTGCTTCTTATTGCAGGAAACGAATCTTGCCCTCAGCCCCAGACCTCGGAGCATTTGGCTGCCATCGAGATCATGAAGCTCGATAAGATCATCATCCTCCAGAACAAGGTCGATTTGATGCGGGAAGAGGCTGCTCAGCAGCATTACCAGTCCATCCTCAAGTTCATCCGAGGAACCGTGGCTGGCAAGTCACCCGTCATTCCTATTTCTGCTCAGCTCAAGTTCAACATTGACGCCGTCAACGAGGCCATCGTCAACACTATTCCTGTCCCTCCCCGTGACTTCAGCATGGATCCTCACATGATCGTCATCCGATCCTTTGATGTCAACAAGCCTGGTGCTGAGATCGACGACCTGAAGGGTGGTGTTGCTGGTGGCTCTATCCTGCACGGTGTTGTTAAGCTTGGCGACGAGATTGAGATTCGACCAGGTATCGTGTCCCGAGATGACGGCGGTGCCCTCAAGTGTACCCCCATCTTCAGCCGAGTTGTCTCGCTCAACTCTGAGGCCAACGACCTCAAGTACGCCGTCCCTGGTGGCCTTATCGGTGTCGGTACCCGAATCGATCCCACCCTCTGCCGAGCCGATCGTCTCGTCGGTTTCGTCCTGGGCCTTAAGGGCCGACTGCCCGAGATCTACAGCGAGATCGAGGTCAACTTCTACCTGCTCCGCCGTCTGCTCGGTGTGCGGACCGCCGACGGCAAGCAGGCCAAGGTCGCCAAATTGGCCAAGAACGAGGTTATCATGGTCAACATTGGTTCCACCTCGACTGGTGCCAAGGTTGCCGCTATCAGGAACGATGCTGCCAAGCTGGTTCTGACCAGCCCTGCCTGCACCAACATTGGCGAGAAGGTTGCCCTGAGTCGACGTATCGAAAAGCATTGGCGTCTTATCGGATGGGCTACTATCGCTGCGTAAGTTCAACAGCCCCTTGTTTCACGAGCTTCAGCTAACAATACTCTCCAGCGGTGTCACACTCGAGCCAAGCACTGCTTAAATGCCCCAGGTAGACAGACGAACGGCTTGAGCAGCTTTTTTGCACAATTCTTCGGCTACACAAGACTGCCGACTCGAGGACGCCTGAGCAAGAGGCAGGGCCCTCGGCGGCTTTTTTTGAGTAGGCGGCTGGCGCTGGAATGAGGCCTGGTGTTTATAGTGGTCCTTTTCAAGAGCATGGGGGAAAGGAAAAGGGTCAGGCATGTCCCGGACGGTGAAATTTCATAGGGGGCGGCAATGTAGCGGATGAGCTGTGTAGTTACGCTGTAAATGCATGAAAGAGGTCACGTCAAACCTCCACGGGGAACGAGACAAAAGTTTACGCCAGAGGATTAGAAAGAATTGAACGAGGGTTTTGGCCCAAAAACCACCAAGAAAGATATTACAACAGCTATTTCCGTACTTTCCTTGCATGCTTGACCAGATTTTCTATCACTCCTTCAAAAGCCTCCCTGTCACCAATCTTTTCATCCGTCCGCTTCTGCCAGTACTCGAGCGCCTCCTTTGCCACTCCCTCCAGGCCTTGCAGCTTTGCCACATGAGCCTTGAGCTCATCGTCCGTCATGCCGTCCAACGCCTCGTCCGTCGTCATGCAAAGGTGACGGGCAGCCACAAGATCCAGCTCTGGCTGTGGGGGAGGACCCCTGCGCTTCTTGGGGACCGAGGGTTTCCCCTGAGTATCGACCGACGTGGACGAGTTGTTGCCATCGCCCTGCCGTAGCCGGGAGACGGACCGGGAGTCACTGGATGTGCGCGGGGAGAGGGACGGGACGTTGAGAGAGGGCAGGACAAGCTTCTTTTGCTTGGAGGCTGGGAGGATCTCGTCAAGGTCAACGGGGACGCCGAGAGATACAAGGAAGAGGCGGCGTGTGCGGGAACGAATCCAGTCAGGAGGAGCTAGAGGCGGAGGAGCAACAAGCTGTGACCACAGTGAAGCCGAACGAGGCGTGAAGAATACCGACGAGTCTTTGGAGAGAGGCGGAAAGGCAGGGAAATCCAGCTCATCGGGAGGGAATAATGTGGCGAGGTATTGTTCTGTAGCTGATATAACTCCTTCCTGGTCAAGCCCTTCAAAGTCGGGTATGGGCTAGATTGAGTGTCAGTAACTTGGCTGAAGTACGCATGGAAGGTCCTCACAAATGGTAATGTGGGTTGTGGTGGGAGGGCGCCTTGTGCTGGAGGAGCCTCTTGAGCTTCAGCTTGCTGGAAGCCCTCTTCAAAATCGTCAAAATCATCATCCTCGTTACCCTCTTCAAAGTCGTCAAAGTCGTCACCGAAGTCATCTCCATTGTCGTTGGCATCGTCGTCATTTTCCTCATCGTCACTGTCACCATCTTGCACAGGGGCGACTATCGGGCTGAGTTTCTCGGATCGCTCGTCTTCTTCTGACTTGGTACTTGGGGAATCGGGAGAACGAGACGATAGGTCATCTACGTGGACAGGTCTCAGTGGTCAACAGGTATTCTTCTGCTCTTTAGGACTTTGCTACTCCCGTACCAGTGTTGCTTTCGCCATTTGTGCTTTCGCCCTGAATCTCCCTGACCTGACCCTCGGAATCCACGACAATGTCCGGGGAGGCGTCTGCTTTGCGCCTCTCCTCATATTGGATCGAGTACGATCGGCCCCGAGCCCCAGGAGCCTCTTCTACAACGGTGGTGGGGGCGGTAGCACCCGGAGTCGAAGAAGAGCCTTGAGAAGTCGTTTCTTCTGGGGCAATCGCGATCTCGTCGGGCTGAGCATCCTGCTCTCGCATAGCGTAGGCTTGAGTGCCAGGGACTTCGCCGTAAGAGGGTGCATCGTCGACCCTTTCGACCCGCGTCTTCGGAACGGGCGAGCTGAGCTTTGAGCTTACAGCATCAGACTGAGCATCGGTGAACTGGTCGTCGGACTCGGACTCTTCAGCTAGCCAGGTGTCAGTACTATGCCAGAGTGTCCAAGGAAAGCCAACATACCCAGCTCACGGGCTCCAGGGTCGTTGGTGGGCGCTCCCTTGGGCGGTTCAAGCTTCTCAGGTTCTGCCATGATGATCGGAACTAAACGAGAATGCTACTTTGAGCTACAGAGATCTGTGTGGTAGACTCCAGGACATGTGATATTGATAGTCGACGTGGGGTTAGACGAGCTTGGCGGTATGCTTGAGTTACGATCGGCCGGTTTGATGGAAGTAATGAGGTGAGAAAAGGTCGATTTGAGTATCTGAGATAAATCAAAATAATGATTGAGTCAAATATCAGGTAAGAGGTTTGACGGGATATCCTCTGCACAGTCAAGAAAGGAGGTTGTTCTGGTCCCCAAGATCTGGAAGCTCACCCACTTCTAGGCCCGGTGCATCACGTGGGGCTACTTGCGGTGCGCGGCTCATTCATTCCCAAGCCTCAAGTTAGCACCACTAACTATCAAAGGGTGTGTAAAATCAAGGAAACAGAGTAAAGGTAGATAATGTTAGAGGGATTTATGGCGAGAACAGGCTAGCTAGTAAGGCACATATCTGTATTTTCCTGGATAATGTTTTGGTGTTTGGTATTTTCACGCTTATCCATGTTCTGGCATGATTACATAGGTACCCTCGAGTTCTGTTCCACGTCTGCTGTTAGGAATTCTTGACACGCTGGATTTACGTTACCTATTCAGAAATTTCAAAAGCCCATATACTGGAGCAATAATATGAGTCTCTATCAACATCCGGTAGCTAAGAGAAATGCCCGAGGTGTATGCTCATGACCCGCTCCTTGCATAAAACTGCGCCTCGTGAGACTCATCGGCGATGTTGTCTGGTGTCGAACCTCACACACGAGCTCCAGCATCCTAGTTACTCATTGATCATCGAGATCGTCATGCACGCACATATACGGAGTACAGCCCTCAAGGGGTGAATATGTAAAGTGGGTGGAAGAGACCCGCTGTTATTCACCCAGTATAGAGTCTAAGAGCTGCCAAACAGGACCGAAAAGGAACAGTAGAGCAAACTATATCTTAACAGAACTATACCATTATGATATACTGTTCTGCTAAGATATAGGTTAATCTACCTAGAATAAAGTAGATCCTATATACCTATTGTTATTTACCTAATATAGAGTCTAAGAGCTGCTAAATATAACCTAAAAGGAACAGTAAAGCAAACTATATCTTAGCAGAACTATACTATTATGATATACTGTTTTGCTAAGAGATAGGTCACTCTACCTAAAATGAAGTGGATCCTGTATGTACACCTACTTCACATATTCACCCCTTGAGGGCTGTACTACAGTACGTAGCATAAACCTCAAGGCTACTGTACCGTTTGAAACGGTAAGCAGGTGACTGAGAAGCCTGGAGTAAATGGTGGCCTAAAGTAGCCTAGCTCAGGCACACGTCCCAATCCAAGGTGACCGGGAGTGGTGAGAGCGCGTCTCCACAAAAAAAGCTCCCAAATGCTGTGAGGTCCAGCCTTCAATCAACCCGTTGCCATCAACGACGGCAACCTCTTCATCTCAGCCTTTCGCAGTCACGTCCTAGGTCTCGCCCCTGACCATCGAAAAAATCGCCTCCGAGGTGTCTGTTGCGAGTGAATAGCCTTTCGAGATACTGCGGCCGATAACTATCCCAATTCGAGGAAGCTGATCCTCAACTTCCAGCCACCAACAATGTCCTTCAGCTTTGGAAACCCAAGCTCCTCGGGCGCCCCTGCCAATAACGCGACATCTACCGCGCCAGCTTCAGGGGGCATTTTTGGAGCTGCCACGGGGACTCCCAGCTTTTCTTTCGGCAAGGTCGATAGTTCTGCGGCTGGCAACAACACCACATCTACGGCAAACACAGGCAACGCAGGCGGCATGTTTGGACAGCAAGCCGGCGTTTCGGCGCAAAAGCCCGCGGGTAGCCTATTTGGCGCCGCGACTACGAACGATAACTCTACCACGCCCGCTTCATCTGGCCCTGGACTCTTTGGCAACGGCGGTGGTGCTTCCACAACCCCTTCATCGGGTGGTCTCTTTGGACAAGGTGGTGCCTCTACTACACCCGCGACGACTTCAGGTCCCGCGAGTGGTGGACTTTTTGGTGCTGCTGGTGCTGGTGCCTCTACTACGCCTGCGTCAGGAGGACTCTTCGGAAACTCGGGAAGCACCGGGAACAAGCCGGCGTCCAACATGTTTGCCGGCGGAAACTCCAGCACTCCAAGCAGTGGTGGTATGTTTGGGCAGAACAATGCTAGCCAAGCCCAGGGAGCGGACTCAACGTCCACCTCAGCTTCTGTGTTCGGCGGCAAAGGAGCCTCTACTCCTGCGAAGCCCACCTTCACTCTAGCATCCACCACTCCAGCTGGAGCACCACCTGCGGATTCCTCGAAGCCTGCCGGTTCCGCCCTTTTTGGAAACAAGGGCGCTCAAACATCTTCTGCTTCTAACTCTGGTCTATTTGGAGCGAAGCCGGCAACCACGTCAGCCTCAACCACCACGACAGCGCCGTCTAGCCTATTTGGTGGCGCGCAATCTGGCGGCAGCACCCCCACCGGAGGACTCTTTGGCAATAAGCCAGCCTCATCTACAGCTCCGGCATCCGGTGGACTATTTGGGGGAGCGAATCCCAACACTGGAACTACTCAAGCTGCCAGCTCGACTCCTTCAACAACCTCAACCTCTTTGTTTGGCGCTAAACCTGCCGCTCCAGCAGCATCAGCCCCTGCGTCTGCTGGTGCTCTCTTTGGCGGCGGGGCAACCTCGTCGGCTGCTTCTGGAACTTCTACCACCCCAACTACTGGAGGGTTGTTCGGAAACAAGCCTGCTGCAACCACGGCATCTACGGCGGCTCCGGCCACGACGACCGCGAGTGCTGGCAGCCTCTTTGGTGGCGCGCCCAAGCCTTCTATTGAGTCATCCACGCCCAAGCCTTCTGGCGGCCTGTTCGGTGCACCGGCCACCAGCCAGGCGCAGCCAACTTCAACTAGCACCGCGCCTGCTACGACTGGAACATCTACGAGCACTGCCCCTGACACAGCTTCTACTACAGCACCCGCCAGCAGCTTATTTGGTGCCAAGGCAGCTACGGATGCCAGCAAGGATACGGCAAAACCTGTGACACAGAACGGCACCACGAGCGCCCTAGGTGCCTCCACGACCGGCCCAACATCCCAGATGGCGCGTCTCAAAAATAAGACCATGGAAGACATTGTAACACGGTGGGCATCAGACCTGTCCAAGTATCAGAAAGAATTCAAGGAACAGGCGACCACTGTTTCCACCTGGGATAGAAGCCTCGTGGACAATGGCGAAAAAATCCAGAAGCTTTATCTTGATACTTTCGAGGCGGAACGAGCGAGCCACGAGATTGAGCGACAGCTTGCTGCTGTAGAAAGCCAGCAAGACGAGCTTGAGGCGTGGTTAGACCGATACGAGTCTGAAGTTCAGGATATGTTCGCTAAACAGCTTGGCCCTGGCGAGCAGTTGGCAGGCCCTGACCAGGAGCGTGAGCGAACTTACAAGCTTGCCGAGAAGCTCACGCAGCAATTGGATGAGAAGTCCAGAGACCTGTCTAAGATGGTCAAGGAGATCAACGACATTTCTGGTACGCTGAGCAAGGGTGCTAAGCCCGAGGACCCTGTAAGTTTCATGATCCCGTGGTCAAGGATGAGCAGATTAGCTAACCAAGCATCACAGCTGAGCCAGATCGTGCGGGTTCTCAACGGCCATCTCACTCAATTGCAATGGATCGATGCTAATGCCTCGACCCTTCAGGCCAAGGTGGCCGCAGCTCAAAAGTCGAGCAGCAACCTGGGGCACCATTATGCGGGATCGGATAACGACGCGGCGGAGAGCTTCTACCGATCATACATGGGACGACGATGAGGAAGTGGGAGGGGCATGTATTTCGGGATTGGAGTTTAGGCAAGCAACCCAGTTAATTCTGTAGCAAGATGGAAGACGGACATGGTGAAGAGCAATTAAGGCACGGGAGCTGCAGCTGGTTAAATTTGGAAGTGTCAATGGAATGCATGAATGTTCTTGTACACTAGTTTAGACTGTGGGAAAAGGCAGGCTCAGGACGATGTGGCATTCCATATTCCTCCAGTCGATGATTGTGATGTAGATCTGTTGATGTTAAGCCGAAACAGAGCTCCCGAGACCTCGGTCATTTCTCCCGGCAAGCTATACCCCGACCATTCCGGAAACGACAAGTTTGCAATTTGAGGTGTTTACTTCTGGTCCTTAGTGATGTCGTCGCTGCACAGTAACCAGTTAGTAACAGAGAAGGTTGAGAATTCAATTGGCTAGAAAGGCTTACATGTGCTTGGAGAGACGATCGAGGTGCTGCTGCTGCTCCTGGAGCTTCTTCTTGAGCTCAATGAGCTTTTCCTTCTCACGCTGGCGGATGGCATAATCCTCGTTGGCCTTCTCGCGTCGCTGGAAAGCGTCACTGCAGAGCGAGCATTAGCATCAAGTGGACTGCCTAGGACACGCTTCAGATGGTAGAAAGCGCGGGAGAACTCACCCAGAGCCACCAGTCTTGGGAGGAGCGCCGGTAGCACCCTCGCTCATGACGCGGGGAGTGATCGAGAAGTATCGAACGGGCCGGAAGGTGGCCGTCTGACGGAAGGTTGTGCGGAGCATGATTGCGATCGTGTTCTGCCTGTTCTATGAGAAAGACGAGGATGATGGTCGAGGAGAGTTTTGTGTGTCTCGATGACGTGGGGAGGGATGGTCGAGAAAGAGCCGAAGGCGATTGGAGCTTCAGGGAGGATGATCTGATGGGCGGGCAACCGAGCTTGGTCGTGCCTGAGGTGGTCTTAGGCTGGTACTTTTACTTATGGTAGTGTGTCAGGGAGGATGCATGTATCACGGTAATTCCGTCGCCGGGCTGACGGTAAATCCCGGCCGGCTCCGCATGGAAGCTCGGATCTGGGAAGGCCTGGCAGCGGCCTACGAGAACAAAGAATTGAGAACTGGACAGCGAGGGGCCAGGATTCACTACTTCCTAGGGTGCCTGATGAGTCGGCTACGTGAACGGACGTGACTTTCTCTCAAATACCGGTGATGGTTCGAAAAGTGAGTGTGAAATGTCGGGTTTTTGATGCAGCTGGAGCTTGAGAAATGAACTACAGCAAGGTACCTAAAGGTAGAGCTTGCTTGGAGCGGGTGAGTTGGAAGAGGAGTTGCAGGGAGACCATTACCAGATCTCTACTGTAAGTGACATGCTATGCTATTCCGTGTCACATAAAAACACTATCCATAACTAGGTACTCATAAAACTGTTATTTCCTGATCCGCTGTTGCTTTATTGTTGCTGTTTAGCACAGCGGATGCAATCTTTGCATAACCGGCTAACGACGTCACAGGCCCTATCGCCAGCCGACGCCATGCGGCGCAGCTCGGGCAGACGATAGCAGCAGATGCGTTTTCCTAAGTTTATGCCGTTGCTGTAAACTGAAATTATCCTGGCTCCCTATTATGCATGGAGTTTGAGACAACTAGGATCCTCGTGCTTCCAGCTCTAAGTTAGCTACCAAGAGACTGAGAGCACTACGGAGTAACAGACCTACTATTCCGACGATCAGAATGGCATTGAGAGGTAACGGGAAGGCAGGTATTAGAGCAGGTGATGGGTGAGTCAAACCCAGTCAAAAGTCAATTGGCTAACAGCTGTAGAACCGTTGTCTGTCTATTCCCGCTTCAGCCCATCATGAGTTGCTAAAGTCACGCTGTACAGAGTACAAAATAAGTCAAAGAATTAGGCTCTAACTGCCGCCCGTAGGTGTCCCAGTACTAATGTCACCCACATCTTGTAAGAACAAGTGTGGCTGATTGCCCGCCATGGCGACCCAATATAGGGGAGATGGGGGTTACCAGCATAATGTGAAATGGGCATGAACTTGGGTCGGATATGACGATGATGACGGCGATGACGATTCCGGGGGCCCCTCCTTCGGCTACTTGCCCTTCAGCTTTGCTCTCTGAGAATGCCAACCGCTGCCTTTCGGCGCCTACAGCGGCTCGTATCGGGTCTAGTCAGGTCGAGATGTCTTATCCAGGGGGGCCAGAGGACGGTTCACCATGGGTTCAGTTCAGTCCAAAGTACAGTTTTGAAACTCTGCGTGAGGCTGTAGGTGCAAAGCGTCTGCCTAGGTTATCAGAGCTTATCAAAGCTGAGGCGGTGACCGATAATGCAACTTCAAGCTCGTTGATAACCTTCGAGAGTTCAGCAAAGAACTGCACTGGCTGGACGTCTTCCAAAGACGTGAGGCCCTCAATAATATTATCTCATTCCACGGCTGCCATGGCCAAGCCAAGCACCAAGATACTCGCCCAAGTTCCAGGGCACCCTACGGAGTACAGTGGAACGGACAGAGGTGGGCAGTGCAGTGCTGGTTCCTGGAACAGAGGGTACGTACCGCTTTCGCAGTGATTGTCTGAGCTGCCCTGGCTTCCATTGGACAGAATCACCCCTTCCCCTTCCTCGGTTTCCATCTCCATCCACGTTTTCCCTCGCTCGTCAACCAAAACTTGCCTAATCCCCCAACAACCCCCCGAAGCCCGACCTTCGTCCCGCAAAACCACTTTCAGTTCCTTTTTTTCCATCTCTCCTAGCCTTCTCCCCCCAGTCGCCGCTTCGTTGAACCTCGCCGACGATTTCTGATATTCACAAACACCACTACTAAATTCACGACTCCCGGTATGTTTGCGCCTTGTCCCCCTATTCATTCCTCTGCAGTATCTGTTCGCTGCTTTGTTTGTGTTGTTGTGCCCTTTTACCCCCCCTCTGTCGTCATTGCCCCCCTTCTCAGTGCGAAAGGAACACGCAGCCATCATCACCTCTTGGATCTGGGTCTCTCGACGCCTTCAACTTCGCGACTACAGCGCTTGTTTTCATTGTCGACGACTCTCAAATCGACCATCTTCTCTATCGCCTTCATCGCCTGCCATTGCCGCCACGCGTTCCTTGGAGGCCGTCGTTGACACCCCCCGCCACTGACGGGTCCAGAGCGGGGAGCCTCACCGAGTCGTTGTCGCTCTTAGCCACGCACTAGGAGCGCAACTTGCTTCTTCCTCCTCAACCGCCTATCACCATCGAACTCGTCGCCCTCCTCACCTCGCACTGTCATTCATCATTGTCGCCTTCAGATATCCACGAGTTTTTGCGTTCTTTAGATTCTTTTACCCGCTTTGCGCCTGCCCTTTTTACCTACCGCTTTCTCTGTTTACCTACCGTCTGACAAGCTGGGTTACCCCTTTACTAACTCGCTTCGGATATCCAGTCGCCAAACACCGCTAAAATGGGTCACGAAGATGCCGTCTACCTGGCTAAGCTTGCCGAGCAGGCTGAGCGTTATGAGGGTATGTGTGACAAAAAGTTGGTCTCGTCTTGTTGATTGCGCGCTGACCCAGGGCGCGCGCGCCTTTCGCAGAGATGGTTGAGAACATGAAGATTGTCGCTTCCGAGGACCGCGATCTCACCGTCGAGGAGCGAAACCTTCTCTCCGTCGCCTACAAGAACGTCATTGGCGCCCGCCGTGCTTCCTGGAGAATAGTCACCTCCATCGAGCAGAAGGAGGAGTCTAAGGGCAACTCTTCGCAGGTCACCCTTATCAAGGAGTACCGACAGAAGATTGAGGCCGAGCTTGCCAAGATCTGCGACGATATCCTCGAGGTTCTTGACCAGCACCTTATCCCTTCTGCCAAGTCTGGCGAGTCCAAGGTCTTCTACCACAAGATGTACGCGCAAACCACAGGCATACTATCGCAAACTATCTGTACTGACCCATACCTCCAGGAAGGGTGATTACCACCGCTACCTCGCCGAGTTCGCCATGGGCGACCGCCGTAAGGACTCCGCCGACAAGTCCCTCGAGGCTTACAAGGCTGCTACCGAGGTCGCCCAGACCGAGCTCCCCCCTACCCACCCCATCCGTCTGGGTCTCGCTCTCAACTTCTCTGTCTTCTACTACGAGATCCTCAACGCCCCCGACCAGGCCTGCCACCTCGCTAAGCAGGCTTTCGATGATGCCATTGCTGGTATGTAGTACCCTGAAATACTTTTACGCATCGACATTTCACTGACAGATCTTACAGAGCTTGATACCCTGAGCGAGGAGAGCTACAAGGACTCCACGCTTATCATGCAGCTGCTCCGCGACAACCTTGTACGTTTTTCCCAAGGCCAGTTAACGTGTGGCCGTTGTAGTGCTAACATTCTGATACAGACCCTTTGGACCTCCTCCGAGGCCGAGACTTCTGGCGCTGGTCAGGCGGATGCTCCTAAGGAGGATGCTCCTGCGCCTGCTGCTGAGGCTCCCGCCGCCGCCCAGTCTGAGGAGCCCAAGGCCGAGTAAAGCAACAAGTATGGTTGGTCTATGCAGGTGTCGGGCGGGCTGGTGTCTACGGAGTGGACGGAAGACCTCGTTTTTTATCAAGAGCTTCGGCATCGTTTCGGTACACAGATAAGCACCACGGAGGGCTGACTTTTTTCACCACCGGGCTGGCTGGCAGAGAAGTCGAGAGGAGAGCACTTGGACGTTCTTCTAGACTATTAATGCGTTGACCGTCTGGAACAATAAAAATACCAAAATTACTTTTCATACACCACGATACATGTTGAGTGACGATCTGTGGGCAAGATCAGTTCTTGTTGATTAGAGATGAAGGATCGTGTATAGAGCCATTTTCCTGTCTCTCGAAGTGAGGCCAGGGTCGATCCCTGTCAGGCCGAATGTGGCTCATCACAATTAACAAATTTTCAGATCATAAGTTATGAGGCTCGTGTCAACTTATGTCTTTGTTTGCATTTTCTACAGGCGGTGGCTCATCGTCATCTGCATCCATGACAGCAAAGTGAACTCTCAGCCATAAGCTGCAGTCTAGACATCCAACCACCAACTCTCCCTCATCGCCCACTTCTTCCAAATCGGTCTCGTGAAAGACGTAACTGCGCTCATTCCCACAACGACAGGGACGATACCAACACTCGTCGTCCTCATCAAAAGCCAGGTCATCCAGATCGACATTCTCAACACCCGTCTGAAAGGCAGCATCTCGGCTTGAGGCGCCTGCGGGCCGTGACACACGGAGCGCAGCGTCGTATGCGGCGCGGGAGGACGGGCTGGAGAGGACGTTGAGGGCGGTAGTGATCTGGTCCACGGTAAAGAAGGAATCAGGGTCTAGAGTGGTGACCTTATCGGGGTGGTTGCGGAGGAGCGCGCGATAATAGGCGCGCTTTATGAGGGGTATGGGGTCTGTTTGAGTGTCGAGGAGGGTGGGTGTGAGGTTGAGGACTTGATAGTGCGTTGCCGCACCTGACGGGCCAGCCATGGGCCCTGATGATACAATCAGTCTATTCCAGGTGCTATGAATGTGAAATAGTTACAGATGAGGGGTGGGGA
The DNA here is from genome assembly GCA_017140175.1 of Fusarium staphyleae. NCBI lineage: Eukaryota > Fungi > Ascomycota > Sordariomycetes > Hypocreales > Nectriaceae > Fusarium > Fusarium staphyleae. Next base: position 20,362 of record JADDON010000254.1, read on the forward strand.
TGGTGGACTACGCAGTCGTGAAATTTGAAAATCCAAGAGCTTCAGATATCTATCTAGCACTATCACGTGATATTGATCTTGCTACGAGCACTCTCGAGACGAAGGAGATAGTGACACTTGGAAAATGCGTCATAGCAATATCAGGGTTGGCTGCTGTGGTTGTGGGCAACTATACGATACTCTGAGGTATCATGATCTTGGGGGAAGTATCGAAGAGCAGAACACTGTGGCTTGGCCCATGGTATTGCACTACAGCAAAAGGAATTTTGCTTGGTAGATGTGTAAATCCTTGACAAGGTTTTGAAGATATTTTTGTACATAATAATACACGGATACAATGTGTACGGATGCGCCAAAACATGCCATTCCATCCCTCTCCGTCCTCTTTATTTCGGGAACTTGGTCCAGCCGTGTTTGCCCAGCTGCGACGTTGATTAGCAAGATGCAATACTTCAATCTCAGTAGTCGTCTACTCACCCTCTTCCAGCGCTTGATGAGTCCAGGCATATCCAACATGGCCTTTCTCCTCGTCTCCATCCTAAGCCACAGTTAGCCATCATACATCTCGAGAGATTCCACAGCCAGCCTGTAGATGCTCCAACAACACCAACGTACTTTGCAATCATGTGTCGTTCGTGGATATGACCCTTGACCTTCTGTCCCACACCGGTACCCTTGACCCTCAGACCGTGCTCGACCCGGTGAGCCAGCCTGTACTCGGTGCCCTTGCGCGTCTCGGGCAGCAACTCCTCGACGCCGTGCTCGCGGGCCATCTGGACTAGCTCGGCCTGTCGGCGCTGCGAATACACGGGGTCATGCCATTTCCCTGTGACCGGGTGCTTGGTGAAGCGGAAAGGGTTCGGCTTATCCTGCTGGAATCGAGTCTTGGCGGCGTTCTCGGGGACGATGGCGGCGGGCGGGTAGCGGGCGAAGAAGCGCTGCAGGGGAGCCGGGAGGGACTTTGCGAGCTGGATAAGCTGCGACGGTGATGCCATGGTGCTAGAGGGCGCCGAGGCCAATCAATCGCATATCCTTCGTGAAGGAGGCTTTGATCGAATGTGTCGTCGTTGGTTGTAGTCACGGACTTTGAGGTCTCCAATTGTCGAGGCTGCGGTCCCAAGTTTTCCGACCCTGGCTCGGCTTTGGATCCACTCTTCATATGCATGTTCTAATTGGTCGGTCCTCAGCTTTCGACGTTTATTTCCACAGCCTTGTCAACTCTATCCAGCCTACCATTCAACCCAACATCAGTCATCACTTTCAGTTGCGGGCGGATGCTTGCTTAAAGACTTGTCTTCCCCTTCATTCTCCCTCTATATTCAACACATCTTCGCGCACGATGCCTCTCGATATAGAAGAGATCTTGCGTAAAAAGAAAGCTGCGGATACTGCCGCCGCAAAGCCTAGGTTCATTCCCAAGGCCGAACGAGAGCGACTAGCTGCTGAAAAGGCTAAGAAGGAAGAAGATGAGAAGAAGCGCAAGGCCGCCGAGGATGCCCAGCGACGACGAGAAGACGAACAAAAATGGGCTGCCCGACCAAACAGCACATCAACCTCGAATGACGCTCCTAATGGATCGTCGCGAGTACCCACAGGCCCCAAAGCCATGAACCAGGAGGGTGGCCGAGGTCGAGGACGAGAAGGCCGGAAGGGAGACAAGACAAACGGGGAGAAGCGCTCAGCAGAGGATATAGAAGCGTCGCTTCTACGTTCACGATACCTCGGCCCCCAGGTAAATCAACAATCCAACTTTTCAGCGAAGAAGAAGCGTATGCGGACGACAGAGAGGAAGTTCAACTTTGAATGGGACGCTGACGAAGATACCTCACGAAACGATGACCCTCTATACACTCGACAGACCAAGCACATCGGCTCCTTGGCTGGCGTTGGTGGCGAGTTTGACGAGGAAGCCGAGGAGCGAGCCAAGAAGCGCGCGAGGATGATTGAGCAGCGAGATCTGGAGAACGGCAAGGAGCGAGCAAAGGGCATCATGGAGGACTTTTATCGAGCGCGTGACAAGGCGAGGGAGCGGGCCGACCGGACGGGACTTGGCAAGAGGTGGTCCGAGAAGACACTCGCCGACATGCGCGAGCGAGACTGGCGCATCTTCAAGGAGGACTTTGGCATCGCGACCAAGGGTGGTGCGATTCCGAACCCTATGCGTAACTGGGAAGAGTCGGATTTGCCACGGCAGCTGCTCAACGTTGTCGAGCAGGTTGGCTACGTGGAGCCCTCGCCCATTCAACGCGCCGCCATACCCATCGCCCTACAGGCCCGCGATCTCATCGGCGTGGCCGTCACCGGTTCCGGAAAGACGGCTGCTTTCCTTCTGCCTCTGCTGGTCTATATATCCGACCTCCCGCCCCTGATGGAAGCCAACAAGAACGACGGCCCGTATGGACTCATCCTGGCCCCGACCCGAGAACTGGTCCAGCAGATCGAGTCCGAGGCCAAGAAGTTTGCCGGCCCTCTCGGCTTCCGCTGCGTGAGTATCGTCGGCGGCCACTCGCTCGAAGAGCAGGCATATGCGCTGCGCAACGGCGCCGAAATCATTGTCGCCACACCTGGTCGTTTGGTTGATTGTATCGAGCGTAGGTTCATCGTGCTCGGACAGTGCTGCTACGTCATCATGGATGAGGCCGACCGCATGGTCGACATGGGCTTCGAGGAGTCGGTCAACAAGATCCTCGACGCCTTGCCTGTCACGAACGAGAAACCCGACACGGAGGACGCCGAGGACGCCCAACTCATGAAGCGGTACCTCGGCGGCCGGGACCGTTACCGCCAGACCATGATGTACACGGCCACGATGCCTCCGACCGTCGAGAAGATCGCAAAGAAGTACCTCCGCCGCCCGGCAATTGTGACCATTGGCAACGCAGGTGAGGCCGTCGAGACGGTCGAGCAGCGCGTCGAGTTTGTACCAGGCGAGGACCGCCGCAAGAAGCGCCTCCAAGAGATCCTTTCCTCCGAGGGCTTTGCGCCGCCCATTATCGTCTTTGTCAACATCAAGCGCAACTGCGACGCCGTCGCCCGCGATATCAAGTCTATGGGCTGGTCCGCCGTCACACTACACGGTTCCAAGACGCAGGACCAGCGAGAGGCGGCCCTCGCTTCGGTGCGTGCAGGCCACACGCAGGTTCTCGTTGCCACCGATCTAGCAGGCCGTGGTATCGACGTCCCCGACGTTTCGCTCGTCGTCAACTTCAACATGGCCACCAACATCGAGAGCTACACCCATCGTATCGGTCGAACAGGTCGTGCAGGCAAGAGTGGTGTTGCTATCACGTTCCTGGGCCCCGAGGATGCGGACAACCTGTACGATCTGAAGCAGATTCTGAGCAAGAGCGCGATTTCCAAGGTGCCTGAGGAGTTGAGGAGACATGAGGCTGCGCAGTCGAAGCCGGTGCGTGGCGGAGGTGGTGGTGCGAGGAAGGATAGAGAGGAGGGACCTGGAAAAGGAGGATGGCAGTAGTAATAGGATGATGATTATGCCTAGTTGTATGAGAATGTATTCAATCATATGATATCACCTCTTCTCATGGTCATAGTATCGTGTACGTTAAAGCATCATTCATTCTCACATCTCTTTTACTTTTTCTCTACATGACATGCATACAGCCATGGCCTAGATCACAACCTCTAGTGCAGTCTAGTCTACTCGAGCTTCAGCTGCTCAAATTGCTTGATGGTCTCCTCGAAGCTGTGCAGCTCCTGTTTGGCATCTGCGAGTCTCTTCTCGTCCGTCTCCCTCACGGCATCCGAGACCTTCTCACGGTATCCAGGATCGTTGAGGATCTTCTCCTGCTTCTGCGTGTTGGCCTTTGCCTTGTCGAGCTTCTTCTGCGCTTTTGCGATCTCGGCGTCGAGGTCGACGCGGCCCTTGACGTGCAGGAACACGGCAGCCTCGGTCGACACGGGGTAGGCGACGCAGCCAGCGGGACGGGTGGCATCGGGAGTCAGAATCTCGGCGCCCTTGATGCCCTTTCCGCTGAGAGACTTGATGGAGTTGACCTGCTCCTTAACGGTGGTCAAGGCGGTGTCGTTGTAGGCCTGGATGATGACTGTAAACAAGTTAGTATAGTGCATTATGAGCCATCCGGTATCATATTTGACTCACCCTCAACATCCTCCTTGAGGGCGTACTCGGCCATCAATGATCGAGTAGCCTTGACACAGCCCAAGACAAGCTCGTACGCACGCTCAGACTCGGGGTCGTCCAGCTCCTCAGTATAAGTGGGGTACTTGGCAACCATGATAGACTTGGTCTCATCCTCGGGCCGTCGAGGCATTCGCTGCCACATCTCCTCAGTGATGTAAGGCATGAAGGGGTGGATCATGGTGAGAGCAGCCTCGAGAGAAGTGTACAAAGTCTGAATGGCAGAGTTGCGCTCCTCCTCGGTGCCGTCACGGATGATGGCCTTTGAGTTCTCAATGTAGACGTCACACAGCTCGTTGTACCAGTAGCGATAGACAATGAGCGTCGATTTGGAGAATTCACGGTCCTCGATGGCAAGGTTGATGTCCTTAGCAGCGGTGTTCATCTTGTGAAGAATCCATCGCTCAGCCAGAGTCTTGCCCCGGGCAACACCAGACTTGGCAGGGGTAAAGTCCTGAGGAAGGCTTCCCAAGACGTACTTGGTCGCTTGGAAGATCTTGTTACAGAACTTGCGGTATCCGTGGATAATCTTGACGTCCAGGTTGATATCTCCACCGCCAGTGGTAGCGTTGATCATGGTGAAGCGCAGAGCGTCGGCACCGCACTGGGGAATACCATCAGGGAACGCCGTCTTCTGGTACTTGGTGGCCTTGGTGACCTCGCTGGGGTGCAGGTTACCCTGCAGAAGCTTCTCGTGGAGGTTGTCCAGCTTGATACCCGAGATGACATCCAATGGGTCAACGACGTTGCCTAGACTCTTGCTCATTTTCCTACCCTCGGAATCTCGCACGAGACTGTGGCAGTATACCTCCTTGAAAGGCACGTCTCCCGTCAGCTTGAGGCCGAGCATGATCATTCTAGCGATCCAGAAGAAGAGAATATCCCAGCCAGTCTCCAGGACGGACGTGGGGTATAGGTGCTGAAGGTCGTGAGTCTTATTAGGCCAACCCAGCGTACTGAAAGGCCAGAGGCCAGAAGAGAACCAAGCTGCAGGCATTATTAGTTACCATCACCAGGGAGGAGTCTGATTTAACTCACTGTCGAGAACATCTTCGTCACGCTGTAGGGTAAACGTCTTGCCAGGAAGAGCAGCCTTGGCCTTCTTCTCGGCCTCCTCCTCAGTCCGACCAGCGAACCAGAGCTTCTCTTCTGGTATGTCTCCAGCACCTCCCTCAATCTTGGCGAAGTAAACAGGACACTGGTGACCCCACCAGAGCTGTCGGCTGATACACCAGTCGTTGATATCCTCAAGCCATCGGAAGTAGCTCTTCTCTGCTGTCTCGGGGCGGATCTTGATGCGACCATCGCGGACAGCCTCAAGGGCAGGCTCAGCGAGCTCTTTCATGCGCACCCACCATTGAGGCTTCATGATAGGCTCGATGACATCCTTGGATTTTTCACACATGGGGACCTTCATGGCATTATCCTTCTTGTCCACGTACAGACCCTTGGACTTGAGGTCGTCCTGGATAGTGTAACGGACATCGAAGCGCTTCTGGCCCTTGTAAGGTCCGGCATTCTCGTTCAAGAGACCATCATCGGTCAAGATGTTGATGAACTCGAGTTTGTGCTTCTGGCCAAGGGTGAAATCGTTAGGGTCGTGGGCAGGGGTGAGCTTGACAGCACCAGTTCCGAACTCCATGTCGACATACTCATCAGCAATAATAGGAAGCTTGCGGCCCTCGATAAAGGGGTGAATAGCAGTCTTGCCGACAAGATGCTTGTATCTATCGTCCTTGGGGTGCACAGCAATACCAGTATCACCCAACATAGTCTCGATACGGGTAGTGGCGACCTCGACAAGCTCATCAGAGCCCTCAATAGGGTACTTGAAATGGACGATGATACCGAACTCGACCTTCTTGTCGTAGCCAGGAACATCAAGCAGAGTGCGGCCGCTCAGCTCCTTGTTGACAACCTCGAGATTGGAAAGCGCTGTGTTGAGTTTGGTGCACCAGTTGACAAGTCGGTTTGCTCGATAAATAGTGCCCTCCTCGTGAAGCTTGACCCAGGTCTCAGTAACCGCAGCGGACAGGTTATCGTCCATGGTAAAAGCTATACAAGTTAGTACATTCCTGGCATACACATGGCGAACAACGTACCCTCTCGGCTCCAGTCAAACGACGATCCCAGGCTAGTCAGGGCCTTGTTGATGCGCTTATGGTACTCGTCCTTCCAGTCCCAGATGGTCTCGACGAATTTGGCTCGGCCAAGGTCGTGTCGGGTCTTGCCCTCCTTTCTCCAGAGCATGTTCTCGACAACGCTCTGAGTGGAGATACCGGCGTGATCGCATCCGGGCAGCCAAAGAGTGGTCTTGCCCTGCATACGGTTCCATCGGACCATGAGATCCTGAAGAGAGTCACCCAGGGCGTGGCCCATGTGTAACGCACCAGTAACATTAGGAGGAGGGTGGACGATAACGAAGCTGCCCTCATCCTTGACGGTGCCATCGGGCTTGAACTCGGGCTTGAAAAAGCCCTCCTTCTCCCACCAGCTGTACCATGCTGACTCGACGGCGATGGGGTTGTATGCCTTGAAATGGGGGTCCTCGAACGATCTGATCCGCTTCTTCTCGCCTTCGGGGGTATCCTCAACGTATTCAGGGAGAGGCTCCTCCTCGGGCTTCTTCTCCTTTGGTTTCTTCTCCTTGGCTGGCTTGGGGGCACTCTGGGAGGTCTTTGCCTTTTTGGCCTCGAACTTGGCCTGCTTCTCGGCCTTCTTGCGCTCCTTTTCCACTGTGCAATCGTGTTAGACAGTGTGGGCTCGAGCAGAACGGGTTCGGGAAGCTGTACATACACTCCTTGGCGGTCTTCACCTTGGGAGCACCAGCCTCGCCGCCTACAGTGCCGGCATCGGCACCAGAGGCATGAGTGCTGGCAGCAGACTCGGCGATGTCCTTCTTCTCATCGGCGGGGACGGGTGGAGGGGTATTGGTGGCCTGTTCAGGGCCTTCGCTCGCAGCGACTATATGTTGCTATGATTAGTACGTAGTCCCACGCACTATATAGACCTATGCGAGTTCTTACTTGGGTTTCCTCGGCCACTATTTGTCGCCATGATAACTCGCGTGGTCGTCAAGGGTCGTCTTGGGGAAACAGAACGCACCCGAAGTGCTCGAACCGCGAGTCTAAACGTCGTGCTAGAGATGATTGAGTGAAGCCCGTTACTGTAGGGCTTCAAACAATTTCCTACAGCGCGGATTGGCTTTAAACAAGTAGCAAAGTGACTCACGATTGAGCCTCGTTGTGACAGTTCAAGACGCTATAAAATTGAGTCATGAATGACTGGATCGGATGGTGGATGGATGGTGGAGGAGGGGCAAGTCAATGTGGCGGTGCAAGGGTGGGGGACCCTGGGGCAAGCTTCAGCCACAGCTGAGTATCATCGTCCAAGAAGGGTCATGATTTCTATGAGGTCGTCAGGACACCTCGAATATCAAGTCTCGTTTTTCAACGAATTTTATTCTCTATTAAATCCCTTCAACCCGGTTTATACTATCAAGTTGAACTGTGCGTCTGATATTGTGCTCTCGATTACACCAATCCATATGACTTGATGGCCCTGAGACTAGCATGGAGAGCTCCCAGGAGCCGGTTGTGTAGCATCGCAGCCAGCTCTCTAAGAGCGTACTCTACGAACAATGGATCCAGCTACTTTACAGTTGACTTGGGTGCACAGAAAAAGGTATGAGCTCTGGGCTCAAGAGATCTATTGAACCATATTGACCTTTCAGGACCTCTCTACCCTTCTACAAGAAGTGAAATCGCAAATCAAGTTAGCCAACCCTAACCGCCATGACGCGGCTGTGATTCTTGCAACACCTCAGTACGCTCGATGGCTAGAGCAGGATGGTTTCATGTCAGAGTTTGTCGAGCTACTCTCAGGCTCTGAGAAGATAGGCCAATTTCACGTTCTTGGCGCTGTCGTCGATTCCGTGGCTCCCCCAATTCCCCAGAATACGCCTATTCATGGAATCTCTGTTCTACGTGGATCGCTCGACTCCATTCTACCAGGATTATGGACTCAGGCGCCCCCAAGGGCAAGGGAAGATGCCAACAAGGTCGCGGCTCTAACACTAGACTTTGGAAACCCGCATCTCACTCTACCCTTAGCAAACACCACATTTCTGAACCACAAGACCTCAACTCTTATTATAAGCCGCTATGACTTATCCGACGAGTCTCCCAAACTTGTCGAGCGGGCCGAGAAACACTGGCAGCAGATTACCGTGCCACTCAGAGAGCAGCTCCCTTCAGTTGAGGACCTGGGCATATGGGCACCCTTGGTGCCACTGACTCATCCTCGCGTGGTGACTGAAAGCTTCGGAAACATCGTTCGACGAGTCAACGTCGACAATGGCTCATTGCCAGCTTCCAACGAACTGGAACCAGCCGTTGAAGAGCTCCACAGCCGAAAATCTGACCTGGTTCAGGTACCCATGGGCGTCTGGGCTATGATCACACCTCCTACCTTTGGAGGCGACATATCCCGCTCGGCCGACCCGGATCCAGATGCCACCTTTGACGAGAAGCACAACATCACAGAGTTGATAACATCAACGTCCAGTCGACTACATGAGCTTTACGGGCAGGGTGGACGCCTGTATCAGATTCGTACGTCACTCCTCTCAACCCATCAGGTTCAAGACTAATAACAACAGTGAGCGGCGGTGGTGGCTGGGGCGCAAAGAAGGGCTTGCTGTCACTTGACCCCCAACGAACCCATTTCGCCCTGTCCGAGGAGGAGGAGATGCAGAGGTTCATCCAGGCTATGGATGGCGGCAACTTTGTCCCCGTTGGCTCCAAGATCCAGTTTTTTGCGTCGACAGAGACCTCGACCGACGGTGTATCAGGCACCTCAGGGCCCGGTATAGTATTCGGGACTGCCAGCAAGGTTGAGCAGCCGGTGGACGAATTGTCATCCCGATATGAGGCTACTGTGCTGGAGAACCACTTTGGTGCGCTCTCCAGTGACGGTGTCTTTGTCACGTCGTCGGACGCTGCTGCGGATACTACTCCAGGCTTCAACAACGACTGGAAACTAAATGTGCCACATTCTCGAATCTTTGTTAGCGGCCAGTAGTAGAGGCTGGCTCTGGCCTGACGGACTCTAGACTTGGCGTTCGATTCGTATCTGTATCCGATATTTGTTAGCATGTATAATACTCCTCTTCTAATGTTTAGACATAGTTAAGTATAGCCATCATCACGACTTTCTCTTGAAAATGTCTACTTTAAATAGAAAGTTGGCTCAGACTCTTTCCCTCTTTTGCTATCCCGAACTCTTTGGTTTTTCATTTTGGAATATCGAGTCTAGGGTAAACCGATTGTCAAGTTCTGTACCAGGCAATTTAGGAGCTTGGGTTCCCCTCAAGACAATAAAACGACTGTAGAGATAACCATATCATAACCTCTCCGTCGCACCCTAGTATTAGACATATATAACCATATAGCGTTTACTACATAAACAACTTGAATTGATAAAATGCAGCTGATGAATCGATCGCGCCAAGTTCTACCCATAATTTCAACGGTCCAACTGCTTAATAACGACCGATCATGGTGTACTGCAAATCAGGTTATCATGGTGAACAAGCTGTCGTAGGAAACCGTTAGACGAATCAAGAGATAAAACAGCCGAGGCTCAACGCTCTAACTAACGTTTGGTGTGGCGACGTCACACGTCAAGGATCCGACCCTGTTTGTTCTGTCGCGGGGAACCATCCATCGCCTGATTCGCCTCTCACGGGGGTGACATGATGACGAACACTTGACAGACCTGTACAACGATCGATGACAAGAAACATAGTAGAACCTCAAGGTTTCAACCTTACCGCTAGAACCATCATCTTAAGATATACCGATGTAGCCAAGTCATCGTCAACATGGCCACCCAACGCCAAGAAGACCCCACACAAGCAGCCTCGTCGAAGATTGAACCACAGGTTTCATCGAATGAAGCCAAACAGTCACGGAAAAAGAAGAAGAGAGCCGAGAAAACAGCTGCGTCTGATGTTCGGAGACCAGACGAAATTGAAGAACCGGAAACAATAATAGCACCAGCACCAGCACCAGCACCAGCAGCACCTAAGCGAAACCCCAAGAGGACCGAATCATCAGATGAAGAGGACGACGACGACGATGACGACGCGGAAAGCGTATATCTGTCAGACGACTATGAAGATGAAGAAGACGACGATGAGGACGATGACTCGTCGTCAGAAGAAGATTCTAGCGACTCAGATGATAGCGTGGAGTCATTACCACCCCGAAATCGACAGCTAACAAGACGGTCGAACAGCCGAGGCGTGAAAGACGCATCGTCCACACCATATACAGTCGTCCATAGTCGAACCGAGACTGCCCACTGGATAACCACGCAACCCCAAGGGAACAATAGAGCAGTGACACGCGGCACCAGAACCATTAACCAACAAACCACCGTGCATGGCCAAAACAGCAACACGGATGCCACGCAGCGGAGGGGTTCAAATAGTCTCAGGCTCAACATGAGCGTAAATGTCGATATGTCTTTCAGTGGCCTTGTCACGGGCCGCAACCTGTCCTTTGCTGGGGTACGTGAGCCATACATTCACACCTGTCCGACGCACTGACTTACAGTTTCAGGGACAGCTATCCTACGCATGGAGCCGCCGGAATAACTGAACAGCATTGTGGTATTAAATTGAATAGGTAGCGGCGAGAAGAGGTCATAAGTATGACATTCGAGACCAGGACCATGGTTGCTTATGGAGTTTGAAAGGTGGGATTTCGGCTTGTGACGCGCGTTTAACATTCTGGTGATGTACATAGTCGAGGATAACAGGATATTGTTGTCGAGAATAGGCTGAGACAGCTACTCAATCATGTCGATATCGTCGACCGGAGCGTGAGCCTGTGCCTGAGCCTGAGGGGGAGCCGCCTCTGTTCCGTTGGATGGCTCCGTAGCCTGCGCGCTGCCTCCGCCAAAGTAATCCGCCATCTCCGCGTCGAGCTCTTCCTGAGTCTTCTTGGAGCGAGGGTTACCTCGGCCACCGCGACCGCCCTCCTGATCTCTGCCACCCTCTCTGCCCCCATCTCTACCTCCCTCTCGACCCCCGTCTCTGCCTCCTTGTCTGCCCTCCCGTCGAGCACCAGGACGACGGCCTCCCTGCCCACGCTGACGGGGCATCGGGCTCCTCCGACCACCTTGGCCAGGAGTGTATCTGTCGATTCCCCTGCGAGCGGCATCATCATCATCGTACCGACGATGCGGAGAGTGGGATCGGGTTCTGTCTCCCGGGGTCGAGATACGTTCTGCCAAAGGACGGCCGGGCATAACGGCCGTGTCGAAGGGGTTGCGTGCAGGACCGCTAGGTAGAAGAGTCAACCGAATCGGTTGACCTATATGGTCATCAATAAACGGCCTGGTATCTGAACAATACATAAAAAGAACCTACCGTTGGCATTGGCGCCATCAAACTGTCGAATCGCCTCCTGGGCGTCTTCCTTCAGCTCGTAGGTCACATAGGCGGTGCCCTCAGATCGACCAGCGCGGTCATACCGCAGCTGAAGGCGAGCTACTGGTCCGATTCTTTTGAAGAGCTCCTGCAATCCCGATGAGTGCCCACAAATGGATCGAGACGAATGGATAGGCTTACATCGAGGTCGTCCTCGGTGAGGTCGTAGTGGATGTTGTCGACGCGGACTTTCGAGCCCTTGGATTCCCTGAGAACAACAAGTTAGTAACATGCCGACTTTCAGTAGCTCAGTACGCCTTACTGATCAGGCGAGTCGCGACGGCGGCGCGGAGCAGGTCCTCTGCGGCTGTCTGCAAAGAGGTGAGAAGGCGAAGTCGTCAAAGGAAGCCATGTGTATTACTATTGTCTTCGAATCGGTCATGAACCCATTCGCTGCTTGTGGTTAGCGAAAATATGTGCAAGTGCATGCAAGAACAACAAACCTATCGATGTTTCGTGATTCGTCTCGGAAGGACTGCAAGTAGGAGGGACGCTCTGGTCAGCAATGAGTCTTCAGAGTGTAAGGCCGTTCGATCGGCAAAAGCTCCGAGCATCGATGAATGAGTTGCGAGGAGGGTTGCAGAGGTCGACTAGCCATCACTAGAGGATGTGAGGGAGGATGTATCAACCTGGGGCTTGAGGATCAACAAAGCTCCATAGGAGGCAAGGCAGAGGGGATAGGAAGAGACTGACCTTTCTGACGCCGTCGCGTGGGTAATCCTGACGCGGTTCACGCCGGCGACCCTGACCGCGTGGGTTACGAGGTCGATTGCTGCGCTGGTAGAGGGAAATGTTAGCTCGAGTTCGCGATGCATGAACTGTAGGTGACGGCAGAACAAAGAGACGACAGGACGTACAGTTTCCGCAATGATGTCGTCGAGACCGCGGTCCATCTTGTCGGCCATACTGGGTATAGTATAAAAGACTGATTCGTCTTTGTTCTAGCGTCTGGTCGTTGGTAGATCGTGGATGGCGAGAGCGCGATGGTTTGTGAAGAAAGGAAGAGGAACACAATGCGCAGTTCTCATGGTGACAACCAAAGTCAGGACTCGGCTGGCGCCAATCGGTACGTACTCAGGTACGGAGTACGGAGTAGAGCACTAGCCACAAGCCACATGCCGACTGGCCGACTACGTTAATAACGAGTGACGGTGGGGATGTGGGGAGTCACTTTCTTGTACATATGTACATATCGACTTTTGTAGGCAGTATGCAGAAATGAAATGGCAGCAAAAAGATTTGGCAGGTATAAAATAGCCAGTTTAATGATATCCTATGCATGCAACACTCTTTGCCTCACCAAAAGACACACTTCAATATCAAGCCAAGCCACAGCCTGAAGCAACTATCACGAGTCGGTCCGGGCGATTTTCCGCCAACACTCTCAGCGCTAGGCCTCTTCTGGCGTTACCCCAATTCAACTCTAAGCTGTCCTCCACGGCCCTGGGGGTCTTATCCCTTTGGCTGGCTCGTGTAGAAAACCACCTTGTCGTATTCCTGACTACCCCTTCTCTGGGGACTTTTGATTGTCGTGATCTTCCCTTATTTTTCTTCTCATATCCCTCACCGAGGGTCCCCATTGCAATTCTTTTTAATACTTGGCTTGTTTAGACCTGCCGTCTTCGTTTCTTGCGGCGCACCTTGAGCCAACTCCAACTTGATGCCCTGGTCCAGTTTGCGATAGCCGGTGCCGTCGCGCATCTTTTGAACCTCGTCTCTAGCATCGTCCTCGTGGGCGCAATACGACAAGCACCAAAAATACGACTCTCATGGCTCGCCCCATGGGCTCGGTTCGTCTCAAGAAGACGAACCCTTTGACTCTCGCCCTCGGCGTCCTCCTCTGCATCTTCATCGTCGTCTTCCTCGTCTCGCCCTCGGGCCCTTCAGTTACGGCCCGTCGACTCGAACCTGTAACTGCAGAGCATCATCTATCACCGCCCACTTCGCCGTACCGAAAGTCAAAATCACGATCGGGCGTCCCGTTTAAGCCACCACCCGTCGCGCGCTACAACCTTAACAATGTCACCATCACCACGTCGCCCATCGAGAACCGGGAGAATGTCTTGATTCTCACCCCAATGGCTCGCTTCTACCCCGAGTATTGGCAGAACCTGTTGAGACTCAACTACCCCCACGAGCTTATCACCCTGGGCTTTATCCTACCAAAGACCAAGGAGGGCAACCAGGCCACGACCGATCTACAGGAGCAAATACACAAGACGCAGAAGCATGGCCCCGAGAAGGATCGCTTCAAGAGCATCATCATTCTGCGGCAAGACTTTGAGCCCGCCATTCTTTCCCAAGATGAGAACGAGCGCCACAAGCTAAAGAACCAAAAGGCCCGCCGCGAGGTCATGGCCAAGGCTCGCAACTCGCTACTCTTTACCACGCTTGGTCCTGATACCTCGTGGGTTCTGTGGATGGACTCGGACATTGTCGAATCGCCTCCAACACTGATCCAGGATCTCGCCTCCTTCGACAAGCCTCTCATCGTCCCCAACTGCTTCCAGCGGTACTACGACGACGAGCATAAGCAGATGGCTGAGCGGCCATACGACTTCAACAGCTGGCAGGACAGCGAGACAGCGCTATCCCTTGCCGCAAAGATGGGCCCTGATGAGATTCTTCTTGAAGGCTACGCCGAGATGGCCACCTACCGCATGCTGATGGCATACCTGGCGACCGACGGCGGAGATCCCAAGATGGTGATTCCCCTAGATGGAGTGGGAGGCACTGCTCTCTTGGTCAAGGCCGACGTGCACCGCGACGGCGCCATGTTCCCGCCTTTCTCATTCTACCACCTCATCGAGACTGAGGGATTCGCCAAGATGGCGAAGCGGTTAGGCTGGCAACCTTACGGTCTTCCCAACTACAAGGTCAGTAATCAATCCCTATCCTGTGATTCTCGTCTCTAACAAGCTCGTAGATCTACCACTACAACGAGTGATCTTACCACGTGGGATGTCTGGCTACAAAGCGGGACTTTGGAATTCGGGCGCGTATGGTCATGGCGTTCTTGTAATGTATGTGGGTCAAAGGGGCAGTTCGATGCAAAGAATGGTCTATCTTTTCTTTACCCATTACTGCCAACAAGGGAGAAGGACTGGAGAAGTGAAATTGAGGTACTGCCACGCATTGTGCATACTGTTCTACTGCATTTGTAAAACACAGACAATAAAGGAGGAGAATCACAGATTAGGGTGACCGGGATAGACGGGTATTTATGCGAGTATGACTCCGCTGTTGCACTAGAGAGTAGTATGTTATTGATGATTGCAATAATTCAACTTATCATTTGACTATCGCATGTGTGCTGCGTTCTTGAGAAGACTCTTGTTTGCTTGGTATCTCTGCCGAGGTCATAATATCCGCTATCGCTCAACCCATACACCCAATCTGGTACCGTATCCAAGTCATGACAACCAACCCCTATATTCCCCAAACTCCAAAGGAAAAAAGCCCATATCAGATACATACGTCGACCTCTACGGCCCGTCATACCTCCCGTCAGAATCATGACACCAGAACTCGACCAGCTTGCGCGTACCCAGCACGTCCCCGCCGCGCAGCAGCGCCGCCACGTCCACGTTGAGTGGGCTGTCCGTCTCGGGGCACCCGAGCAGCATGCGCACGGCGCGGACGCACTCGAGCACGCTGTACGCCGGCGTCCAGGCATCCTTGAGTAGGTCCAGGCAGATCTCGCCGTTCTGCAGCGCGATGTTGGGGTGCACAATCGGCGTGACGAAGGACATCTTGGGCGGTGCGAGGGGGTATGTCGTGGGGATGGAGATAGTGAGGAGCCAGCGGCCTTCTGTGTAGGTGTTAGTCTGCCATGATATAAGAGCTGCTCGGAGGGTTCTTTACCATCATAGCCGTGGCCTATACCCCGTCCGTTGATGACGGCCTCCCACTCCATCAGGTCACCCTCATTGGCAGGTCCCAGGCGCTCAATGCCCGTCTCGTCCTTCTGCTCGGTGCGCCACGTATCCAGCTCCTTCAGCAGCCGCCGAGATGCACTCCTCGACGTAGATGTGGTCGAAGTCGATGATGCTGGCATGATTTGTGATATCGGTTTCGAATAATGCAAAACTTATAATGAAAAAGAGTCGAGCTGGACCTGGACTCTCTCGGTGATGATGCTGGAGCGTGCTACTGGAGCTTGATCAGTTTGAACGCTCGACAGGGATGGAGTCGGCTAGAGCCGAGGCTTGGGCGAGATACGTAGCCCTGCCAGCGCATCAGTGGCTGTGCTGTCGTGGCTTGTTGATGAGCCACCGCAATTGCATCTATCATGTGAAATCCAGGGTCCCATCATGACTTCTGATTAGAAAACACCAAAACAGGTTCAGCATTAATATCAACTGTGACCCAGCATTATCAATCGCAATCTCGCATGGAGAGTCAATGTTCTGATACTGAAAGAACCGATTACAATTTAATTAAAGAAAATAGTCTATCAGTGCAGGTAGAGAGACATGAGCTTGCTTGATAGGGGTATTCATTTCATGTACGACAACTCATCACTTTTTCCGTCGTCCACCTCTTGCGGGCTTCCGTTTGGCTGAAGCTGAGGCACGAGGCGGGTTCCTCCTGACTGGCTGGGGCTCCGGCTCAGGATCAACCTCGACGACGACTGCAGGGGCTCGTCCTCTTGACACTTCGCCAACATCGTCGCTAGAGCTCTGCTCTTCGTCCTCGGCAGAGCTTTCCTCGCTGTCCTCGCTCTCATCCTCGCTTGTACCGTAGTCAGGACTGTCTTGTCTGGAAGTCTGCCGGCTCCTAGCTGCGGCTGGGGATCCAACGCCACGCTGAGCCGTTTGAGCTCCTGAGAACTGTCTTCGAGAGGAACTCATGGGGCTCATCTGTTGTGCAGCTGCGACCTGAAATTGGAATGGGTCAAGAGCCCGGCTACCCGGCCTTGAAGATGCAGGCGAGACGCCCGGCATCGGAATATCTCCGTAGGGAGGGCTGTGAGGCCCGCGACTAGTGGATGGAGCCCTTGGACCTCGTCCATCTCGAACCCGACTTGGTTGCCGTTGCGACGAAGTAGTGCCTGATCGCGGCCGGCCTGATGTTGCTGGAGGCGGAAAATATCCCATCGGAGGATATCCGGGACGATCTTGGTCGTCGCCAAGGTTGCTGGTGGACGAAGAATGTCGCGGCCGTGAATCTTGTCGTGACTGATGAGAGACCGAGGGAGCCTTCTTCTTGCGTGATGTAGGCTCCAGGTTGGTGAGCGGTACAGCAACCCGCTGGTCCTTGCGTTTCTTGCCGCTCCTTTTCTTTCTCTCGGCCTTCTCTTCCGTGCGCTTGCGGTGTCGCTCCAACGCCGCGAGCTCTTCCTTATTGAGATCAACGTCCGTCCGCCCCTTGGCCCTTGCCCTCTCAATGCGATGCAGAGCAGACTGCACCAATGCTTCCTCTCGATCCCGAACAGCCAACTGCGCAAGATACTCCTCAAACTCCTCGTCTTCACTGCTCGAGGATCCGTCCTCGTCCTCGTCCTCCTCCGAATCCTGATAGTTACCTCTTCGGACTACCGCACGTTCTCGATCGCCCAAATCTATACCCGTGAATCGCAGGGAGTCACTGACAAAGCGAGTGGCAGCCCCCGAAGTAACCCCAACGCCTTGTGTATCCGCTCCATGTTCCTCATCCGAGCCAACTTCCTCCACACGAGCATCTCCATCCCAATGCCCGTGCGGCGCAGCGTCCCCATCGGTTCTTCTCCGTCTGCGCCTTGATGGTCTTCCCCATTGGGGCGCGAATTCGGGAGCTCGCGGCCGACCACCTAGACCGCCTCCCCGGAAAAAGCCTCATCGATAGGCTTATCCAAAAATGCAGCGTGACCAAGGATGGTCACGCCAGAAGCACCAATCAGCCAGAGCAGGGTCGCGAAAGGCGAAGCGATCAGACCCAGAGGAACGCCGATGACGACGAGTCCAGTGTAGAGCTGGGAGGTGGTGGCACGGAAGTTGCCAATCTCGAGATCATGGCCATCAAGGCGGCCGATGAACCACATACCAATGACTACAAAGATGATGTCGAAGAGCAGAAGCCAGTTGGTGAGAAGAGCGTATAGGCTGAGCATGACGAAGACGACAGCATAGTTGCTCGAGAAGTGGCTTAGGTTGTAGTTGACACGCGACTGCATCTCAGGAAAGTTGGCAGGCTTGGAGAGACGCTTAAAGTCGAGGAACTCGCCCACAGGCCGCAAGTTGGAGAAGCGGGTGCTCAGGGAGCCAGAGCGCAGGCCCTGGAAGCGATCGCCAAAGTTGAGGCGGGAGGTGATGGCCTCGAGGGGGATCTGGATGCGAGACATGGCGAGTGATCTTCGAGATAAAGAAGCGTAGACTTGATAGGGATGACTGCTTATGCAGTTGTATATGGTGCGTGTATGTGAATGTGAATGTTTTGTGACCTTGGGAAAGGCAGCGGAGGTATCGATCGGGCAAGTCGGTTGCGCGTTCTGGTCAAAGAATGGATACTCGCTTGATGAGCTGAGTGAATGAAGTCAAGTTAGTCGATGCAAAGCACAAGAGAGAGAAGGGGGGGGAAGAAGGCGCTCGAGATCAGGTCAGGATGAGGACAAGCTGGCCCCAGGAGGAAAGGGAGACGAGGCGCAGGGTTCGCGCAGCCACGAGGCAAAGAAGATGCAGACGGGAGTGAAAAGGGGAGAGACATGTGATTCAACGTACCCGAGGTATAGTCTTTGCGATGCAGGATTTGTTTGTTACTACTCGAAAAGAGTTGAATCCAAGGAACGCAATGTCGCAGGTCTGCCTTTGCAAAGAAGGGGGTCGAGATTTGCACTCTTGTCAGGTACAGAGTCCAGGTCTAGTTAATCGAGGCCAAGATTTCCGATAAGATTAGCAACCTTTTTTTAACCTGTAATTTGCTAGGGGACGCGTCGCATGTCAGCTTCAGGGGGGTTCGTCCAGGTTGGTGATCTCCACAGGGGGGGCTTCGGGTGTGCTTACGTACCTGATCTTGATCTCAGATGACGGTGGAGAGTTCGTTGATGATGATAAAGGGCCAGATCTGAGGGTTTCCCCAGTCCAGTCAGACCGAGATGGGCTGGCCGCCCGTGAGCCTTGAGCAATGCCCTCTCTCTCTCCCGTAAGCAGAGAGAGGACGCTTGGCAAAGACCTGGTTCTATCTTCTCTTGTTGTGTCGTCCCCTCTTCAACCCGAGTTAACAAAGGGTCGAAAGAGGAGGTTCATGGTTAAGAAGAAAGAGGAAGAGGGAGGAGAACCGAGAAAGAAGAGAAGCTAGCTCCGCCTTTTTCTTTAAAAAAAGATGCTGATTCCTGATTCCCGGATCAAGGCGGAAGAGAGTGGAAAAGAACCAGACCAGGCCAGCCCAACCACTACGTACCTCAATGATGCACACCGACCCGACGTTTGTCTATGCGAGGTGAGGCAAAAGGCATGGAACATCCCCGACGCTTATGCACGCGACACCAGTTGGAGCGAGCCAAGTGGAAGAAGAAGAAGAACCGTCCCGTCACCGCCATTGATGCGACATAGCTACATAAGCTATCTGACCATCATCACAACCACAGCTGCGGAGTACGTACAGCCGCAACCACACAAGTTAACATATGCCAGTGGAATGTGTTCTATAGAGTTCGTATTCATTCTAATATAGCTCGTGATCTCCAATTCCTATCTCTTCGGCCGTTTCGTTGTTAGTTACGCAGTTCAGATCCACTCACCCAAGCTCCATCGCAGAGAGCTCCCCGAGACAAAAGCTGCCCAGCTTTAGCATATCGAAAGATTACCCACATCCAGCCTCGACAACGCATCCCACTAGCAAGAAGCATTCGTACCCAATAAGCGGGATAAACGAACAAATACCGTATGCAAGGAATCGTCTCATCTACTGCTGTACTCATGATGCCATAGCTATCCCAAGCCGAGCTAGGAATACAACCCTCGGACCCCCGGTTCGCTTGGTCGGTCTGGAGCCGAAACCACTCTCGCCGCCGCTGATTACCATTGCATGAGTCCTAGACGCTCGCACTAAACTCCGTACCGCGTAGATCTGACCGATAACCACACCTTGAAATAACAACACCTGTTTCAGAGCTACGTATATTGATGGATTGGAAATGTGTGTGGAGATAGATACCTGACAGACACGACAAGGCTCACCGAGGATACGAAGCTTTGAATTTAGCATGGTCGCTCTCATCGACAGCTCATTTCTAATACAACCCGGCTACATTTGAATGCGCGTGCTTTACCATAGTTGCCCACATTCGATCCATTCCATGCCACCTAAACAAACGCTCGCTATGCCTAGCCCGCGCAAAGAAAATGGGGTATATATGAATCGCCAAAACAAAAAGACAAAACCACTAGAAGAACTCGTTCAAGTAAAATGCATCTGCCCAGCCTCCTTATACCTCGAAAAAATAATCCTCATCCAACCCCTCCCGGCTCGGAATCACCCCGGCCCCGGGCACCGGCCCTTCGAGCGCAGAGTCCATTCGCACGTTGAGCAACCGGATCTTGAGCCCGTACTCGCTCACCAGGTTCACCAACTTGTTCGTCTCCGCCGTGATGGGCGCCTGGTTCAGTAGCATCAACAGCCCGTCCAGCCACTCCGATGCCAGGCTGTGGCTCAGCGGCCAGAGCGTTAGGATTGGCTGCTCCTTGGCTTCCGCTCCTCGCGACGCATCGTTTGAGCTGACGAAGCTGTAGATGGTAATCTTGGTTGTCGTCTTGGCGTTCGCCGAATCGCTTGTCGTGCTCCTCCCGTCCTCGTTTGGCGCTGACACGTTGGACACGACTGAGCTGATGGTGCTCAGGTCAACCTTTTCCGAGAGTGAGTCTAACGTGTGCTCCTCCGCTGTCTGTTCCGCGAAATCGGCGTAATGTAGATACCGTCGGTTGTGGGACAGTTTCGCATATCGCCATGGTGTAGGCGTAAACAGCCGGTGCTTGGCTGCGCCGTTGTTGTCTCGCTTGGGTGTCGGCTTCGAGAACCAGGATCCCTGGAGGAGGCATCGGATTCTTTGCTCCTTAACAAACTGCAATGCCTCCTGTTTCAGTTCGTCCCTCACTTGCTGTAGATGTTGACCCCATGTGCCCTCGAACGACATCTCAAGCAGCTCCATCTGCTGATCCCGTAGCTGAGCCACATCGTACTCTTGCACCTCTTCCTCAACTTCCAGCACGTCCTTGGTTCTAGTTGCCCTTCCTACGACCTGATCAACCAGAATCCGTACCAGCTCGGCCACCTTGTCAAAATCGTCTTGCTCCGCACCCGTCACCTTCCATACTCGGAAGAAGGCGTGCAAACCCGCAGTATGTACCCGAGACCATTGAAGGAGCAGGGGCCTGAACAGCCTGTCGTGATCTTTTGCTTCCTGTATTTGATACCCCCTGACATCATCTAGGTCCGTTTTGTCGATGTCAAAATGGTCGTACAGTATCATGGTAACCGCGAAACTTGCCCTGGCAACGGGACAACGTTCGGATGCTCGCTTTCCCGCCTGCTCGAGCAACAGCTTCTGAAACTTATCCTCGTTCTTTCGCACATAGTCCGTCAGGTCCATCATGCCCAAGAAGCCAGTCATGTCGAACTCTTGTGTAGGACTCTCCGTCTCGAATCCCAGCCTCCTCCACTTCTCGGGGTTGTGTCGCCTGCTTCCCTTTTTCATCGGCACCTCGTTGTGTTCGTGTCCCGCAGAATGTCCGTTTGGCGGGGTTCGCTCTGGTGCGCTCGCCAGGTGCAACCCCTTGAGAGCTCGTCGATGTTCCGGCCGCTCCAGATCAACCTCCACCTCGCGCCATTTCCTCAGCAAGACCTTGGTCAGCGACTGAAACTCCAACATAGGGTGGGCCAGGTCCTGCAGCGCAGAGCTCTGCATGAGTTTGTAGACCGCTTTAATCAATCCCAAGTCCTGTAGCCTCTTGATAAACTTGGCCCACTCTTCCCCCGAACCTGTGCTGGCCTTGCCAGTACGCATGGTGCTGTCGCTCGATACAGCGTCTCGGATTAGCGCGTTGACCAACATCAGCGCGTTGGCGCAAAGGGCGTGATCCGCACTCTGCAGCTGCTGTATCACCAACTCGAAGAACTGCGGGTACACGGCGACGGCAGGCTTCAGGGCGCGGAAGCCAAAGGTGCCTGGTGTTCGGTTCGCGGAACCGCCTCGATTGGACTGCGAATGGCTGACGAGAGCGACCAGAATGGACATGGCACCTCTCAAGATATTGACGAGGGGGTTTGTAACGACGAGCTCGACGACACGCTCGACAAGATCGCTGGCTGTCGGACCCTCGAAGATGTCCCACCCCATATCCACTTCCAACAGCCGGGTGAGGCTCTGGAGAGAATAGGCCAGGGTATTGCCGCCAGCTGTCATGATAAGCCGGCGGAGGACGACGAGGCCGCCCGAAGAGATGAAGACGTCGGCGAAAGCAGGGTCGTTAATCGAATTCTGCAGCTTGAAGACGGCCATCTTGCGTGAGGCATCCTCATCGCTCGCCAGGCGCGCCAACAGCGCGGGGACGTCGGCTTGGTCCATCCTTAAGCACCGGCTCAAAAGCGATAGAGGAGAAGAGAGGAAGGGAAGTAGCGTATGATATCGTTATCATTGCCCTTTGGCGTGTAAGCAAGTGGACACTCTCTTTGTTCACAGATCGGACTCGTATCGCAAAAGGTCTTTGTATGTTGTTGGTTCGGGGGGTCATTAATTAGGAGACTCTGGAGAGAGCACCTGGTCTCAGCGTCTCATTCTGCAGGACCCTGGCGAATTTAATCAACCAATTGCCAAGACAGGACTGGGGGAGCTCTTTTAGCCTTCAGGAGAGGCGCCTCGACGTCTCAGGGAGACGGGACAGGATTGGTCAAAAACAAGGATAATTCTGGGTTCTCATCGATCCTCAACCGTCTTGGCTTGGGGAAGCTAGCGATGGCTGCCAACCGCACCTGTGGCTGACCAAGCCACAGAATCTCACAGATATGTCTAGCCACATACACGTGACTTAGCCTCATCGTCTAACTGTGGCGCATCTTCGCAAGGCTATGATGCGCCAACCGTCCCCAAAACTTCCCCAGCTCTCCAATCCGTCCTCATCCACCTTCAACCTCCATTCTCGCAGCCCTTATCTTGTCCATAATCAGCAATATGGCCAACTTCCTCGCCTCGATTTTCGGCACAGAGCTTGACAAGGTCAACTGCTCGTTTTACTTTGTAGGTTTCCATCTACGCGCCCCATCACAAGACTTCTCGGTTTGCTGACATATGCGCTTGGCGGCGCGCATCCAGAAAATTGGCGCCTGCCGTCACGGTGACCGTTGCTCTCGAAAGCATGTCAAGCCCTCGTACAGCCAGACGATTCTCATGCCCAACCTGTACCAGAACCCAGCGTACGACCCTAAGAACCGCATGAACCCGTCGCAGCTGCAGAACCACTTTGATGCCTTTTACGAGGATATCTGGTGCGAGCTGTGCAAATATGGCGAGCTCGAAGAGCTCGTTGTGTGTGATAATAACAATGACCGTACGTCTCACCATCTACACCTAATCCTTCTCCAGTTCTCAACAACAATGCTAACATTCTGAACCACCAGACCTAATCGGCAACGTCTACGCTCGTTTCAAATACGAAGAATCCGCTCAAAAGGCTTGCGATGAGCTCAACAGTCGATGGTACGCCGCGCGACCCATCTACTGCGAACTCAGCCCCGTCACCGATTTCCGTGAAGCGTGCTGTCGCTTGAATTCGGGTGAAGGCTGCGTACGTGGCGGCTTCTGCAACTTCATCCACCGAAAGAACCCAGGCGAGGAGCTCGACCGCGACTTGCAGCTCAGCACCAAGAAGTGGCTCAAAGCGCGTGGGCGTGACGAGAAGAGCGCCAGCCGCTCCCCGACGCCCGAGCCTACGAGGCGACGATTCTAGTTACTTGCATGTGTGTATCATATAATAGTTGATCAGGGTGAAGAGGAAAAGATACATCCAGTGGGTTGTACGGGCAATGGCGTTTGAGGACTTGGTTTTGGGTAGTTTTAACGTAGAGATCGATCAAGAATTGGAATCCAAATGGATGATTCGTGCCCGTTAAATGGGGCTCTCGCTGTTTTTCTCGTCACCACGAGGGCCGGTGTTGAAGCCTTGTTACTCATTGTAAACCTACCAAGGAGATATGTACAATGGTATCCCTGTATAACCAATCCTGTTTGGCGCCGATGTTGATAAGCGCCAGCCCCAGCCTCCACCCTACTCCAATTCTTTCAATATTAAAGCCTGTCTTCGCTGCATCTGCCCGCATCTAAGAGATGATAGAAATTCTCCGCGTTCTTTTATTGCTGTGTTGTGGATGGCAGGTCCTTCTTTAGATCATTGGAGAAGTCGATGAGAGGCCCATCGGCTGGCTTTCCAGTAGAGCTCAGCAAGGCCTGGATTTCAGATTGGTTTGGCGTAGGCTTGGCTGGTTCCGGCTCCGCAGCAGGTGGCGCTGGCGCAGATGGCTGTACAGGTGCGGATGGTGCTTCAGGCACAGGTGCTGGCACAGCAGGTGGAGGAGCAGGCGTGTCAGAAAAGTCGATCAGGTTATCGTCGATGTGGTTTTCAATCGGGTTGGTTTCGTGTGCCTTGGCGAATTTGGCAGAGGGACTGTGAGGAGGGATGACGTTTCGCTGATTTGGCTTCTGGCCATTGATAATGGGATATATGGCCATTATTTGCTCAGCTTGCTTCTCTGGGCTCGCTGAATGATCGCTAAATTTCCATCAGTATATTGCTCTTGGTTGCTCGTGTCAGCACTCACATATTTGCGTTGATGACCCATTCCAGATCTTCTTCGCCTTCTTCAAGGCCTCCGGGGCCGCCCTGAACTCTTCTGAACAGTCGGGGGTGCCATTCGACGTTCTCTTGGGCTCGCTGAGCAGCTTCTTCGCGCTGTCGGTCTTCGATTTTCGTCTTCTCATCTGTAGCAAGCTCGTGGTTTCTTTCCTTGACAGCCCTGGAGGTCTTATCCCAGAGTCGCTGCGATTCTCGTTCCTCTTGCTCTTCAAGTGGACGCACAAGTGGAGGATAAGGCT
Organism: Fusarium staphyleae; assembly: GCA_017140175.1. NCBI lineage: Eukaryota > Fungi > Ascomycota > Sordariomycetes > Hypocreales > Nectriaceae > Fusarium > Fusarium staphyleae. The sequence goes on from JADDON010000254.1 coordinate 45,079, forward strand.
TCGATCGCTGGGCATTGAAAAACATCTCTCTGTGGCCAGTCTACTCCTGTTAGCCAGTTCACCACTGAACTCAGTGGTCCTGTCACTTACCGTCATATCCTTGATATACATCTCCTCGCTCCACAGCCCCGACAGCTCGAACAAGACTTCACCGGTACTCTCCCTCTTGATGACACCGCCGATGGCATTGTAAGTTCCACCAACCCATCCCTTGGTCTTAAAATCAACATCGGCAGCAAGGTCAAGCTCGGGACAACGGACAAAGCTGTGGTCTCCCAGCTCGTACTTCATCTTGCCAAACAGTATACCCCGGGCATACATGTTCGGCTGAGTCAGGATGCTACGGTGGTTGTTAGAGCTAGCTGTAATATTGACAGGGTTATGTTCCAAAACATTGGCTCTCAGAGTATAGTTGAGTGATCATAAAGGTTAAGGGCACGGATGACTTACTATCGCTCTCCTTGCGCTGGATCTTTTCCCCGATTAAGCAAGTTCAAGAAGGCAATTCCTTCCATTAGACTAGCGGCAGAGTTGCCGAGGAAGCGGCTTCGAGGTTTCAGAGTGCCGTCGATTCGAATGTGATGATCAGGGGCCATATAGAAATAGCTCGACTTAGGGGGATGGTGAGAGGTTTGTTCCGAGATGTAGTAGGCACGCTTGCTGTCATCGAAGTCCCAGTAGCAAGAAAAGATTTCGCCGAGTATAGGGTTCAAAGGCTTCTTGACGCCTCTAACTGAGGTTAGTAACTAGCAGGACTTGGTGAACAGGCGCAGACTAACGGAGGACGAATATGCCATCCACTAAGGTAGAACTTGACTACAGAAACGAAGCGCTCGACAGGGTCGTCTATGGTTGGAATGTGGAGAAGCATTTCGGGATGACACATGAAGCTGCAGCCAGGACGTTAATTTATGAGCTTTCAACGTTAGGCATGAATATATACTTGGTAATGCGCTCGAGCATGCTGCGGGGTTCGAGGATGAATGTAGGAAGGACGACTCGGCTTAGATCGGCCCCGGGTCGCAGTTGTGAGATGATATGGGAAAGGACTTGAAGGCATCGAGCTGTCAGCGCAAGGCCGGAACGTGGCTCGGAGATGCAACCGCGCAGGGGCAGCGAAAGCATCGCCGGCGGGAACAAAAGAGGCGCTCACCATTGCCCTGATCGGGCTCCACAACGAGGGTGTCATCCTCAGCGTCAGGGCCGCGAGGGTCATCGGTCGAGGAACGGGCGCCTGCGGGTTGCGAGAACCAGTTGGTCAACATAGCGACTCTTACAACAAAAGCTGGAGGGAGGCAGAATGAGGGAGGCAGCGTTCGATATGAAGCGGAGGGTGCGGACGATTCGGAGGTGGCGGGGTGGGGATGTGGGATAAATGAGCGGGCGCTCTTCCGGAGAACGGAGGGGCAGCCTTATTTAGAGCTGAGAGATCTGGCTGCCATGATCAAACTAGCAACACCCGCTTGCTTGCGCTTGTGCCAAGAGCTACCCTCATCTCATGACTTTGTGAAGCCGACTTGAGAGACTGTGGTCTAACTAGAAACCACGGAAAACATTCAACTTACTGCTGCCAGTCCTTCGGCGTCCGTGAACCGAAACGAGACCCATGACCATACTTCAGGCAGCTGCCTGTTGCGCCTGGAACTGCTGACGCGGACGACAGTATTGCTGCCGAAAATGGACAACGGCGATGACCACGATGACAACGACGATGCGTTGACGTTTCAGACGCTTCGTGTGCAGAATGCGTGTGGACGAGCCGTGGATGCAGGTCGCTGTGTTGGGCGCGGGGCCTTTGACGGCTTGTAGGTATTCAGATAGCGCTGGTACAGTGGGAGCGCGTGGCGTGGCCGTGGGCCAAATAACCAGGTATGTAGCGATATGGGCGTATGAGCGGCAGTGGTGAAAAGGGCGACGAAACGGTGGAGGGTGAGGATGTGATCAGATGGTGTTGAAAGAAGAAGAGGCCCCCGCGAGGTATAAGAGCCCGGTGGGGTGACGGAGCGGATGGACCGGTACATGGATTTCAGGGGAGGGAAGTGACGACAGTGATGGCACGGACAGGGAATGCACTAATGATCTACGCCCTCCGACGCCTTCTAAGGCAAGTCATGAAGGCTAGAGAGGGCAACAGTGAAGTAATGACGCTGGTTGCCTCTGCAAAGTGGCGGCCTGTGAGCTTGGAGAGCTAGGGGGGTTGCTGGCGTGCTAACGTTAGCTACTGTACTGTAGCCAATTGGCGCTGGGCCATTGGTGCCCCGCGTTGAATCTCAGCATGGCCACAGTTTGATCGAGTGCCGAGGTGTGAATGTGAGATCCTTCCGAGCTTTATGAGAAGCTTAATAATTTGTAACCAGGGCATTTTATGCTATGCTATATAAATAGAGGAGAGAGTAATATGTTGACTCTGTCGTGTTACTATCCACCAAAGTCTATCCACACAGTAGCTTAACGGACCTTTGCCAACCGCCTCTAGCTTGATAAGCTGGCACGCACTAATGAGCCCTGACTACGTCACGAACTCGAGTCGAGACTCTTTCGTCAAAATCGCGTCAAAGAATCATTAACTATCTTATCAGCCTCGGTATCCTGAGTTGACTGTGGCGTTTTCACAAGGAGACTTCATGATTATATGTTACGCCAACAATAAGTGAGGCAGTGTTTGTTACAGAGACATACCTAACCTGAGGCGTAGGCCAGAACACAAAGGATATAGAATGGCATCTCGAGAATAACTCATGGATATATACATATAATCTGATTCAAAGATATAATTCACGTACCGAGTCTAGAGCCAAGCATCGGCCCGGCCCCATCTTCGGCGCCTCCCGAGCGTCTCTCGGTAATTCACTAGACCCCGTGTGGCAGACATCACAACCTCTTGGTCGATTCACCACGTGAAGACATTCACACACCTAACCTAGTTAATCAGGAAAGATCGCAGCCTTGTGTTGTTGAAGGCCATTTATTGAGTGTCTTAGCCGACCATTTTTCGGTCATTCTTCATGCGTTTGGTATTATGCTGTCTCTACCCGATACCCTGCTTGGCAGTGTAACAGCCAGCTCGTCCATCTATCATCCAAGCGGCATCAGATACTCAAAGGCTTCGGCCCTCCAGCTTCTATCGCTCTTGAGACTCGACTTCCGGTAACACTGTAAGGGCTGAGTTGCCACTGCTCTATAATAATGCTTACTGGGGCGGCCTTACTGCCTCGAGTGAGGGTGGTTGTGCTCTGCTCGGCGAGTCTGCTCAGCTGCCCTCGACGCCGCATGTCATGTGTATCTCTCTAACTCCGTCTGGTTTCAACTTCATCACATCTTCAATCATCCCCAACTTCCGAAGAGTGCCAATGTTTCTTGAATTGACTGGTCTCATCGGCCTCGCTTATTCCGCCAGGCCCGCCCCTCGGCATTTGGAACGTCTCCGAGGTTCCGATCGTACGTCGTCAGGGGTTGGTTGACTTTGTATCCGATCCACTCCCTCTATCTCTCTCACGTTGAATCGCTTGGTATATCTCCAACATATCTCCGCGCTTCCCTAAGAGCTCTAGGTCATTGTATCGTGCCCATACCCATTTCTTCACAATTCATTCATTTCAGTCGTGAAGATATTTTCGAAGAACCCTTGACCGGTGCTGGTAGGCATTGAGCTAACGCTTCTCGGTCTATAAACATGGTTAGTGTCGTTCAGTTCGCCCTCATCAAAGCTGGGCCACTGACCTGTTTCTTTCTCAAACAGAATCGAGATATCGTCATGCTCGCCCGGTAGATCCGGGAGGTCAAGGCAGACAAACGCCATCTCATCGTACTCGCCGTCCTTATCCGCTGGCAGCCGTGGTAGGGGGAACTTGGCATCTACAAACTTGATGCCCGACTTGCTGCTGCGTTGGACATTTTCATAGACATCTGTTCCTTTCAACTGAAAGTTCATGCAGTGCCCGTGGTGAAAATCCTCAAAAAATGCCAGTAACTGCAGCTGTTTGTCCTCCTGTCTAATGACTTGGATTCGTGTGTATCCCGCCTCCCATTTCTTGTGGATTGGCACTACCATGCGACGTCGTGAGATAGCAAAGGTCACTGCCAGCGCATCAAATATAACCTCAAACCCAGTCAGGGCAAACTGGAAATCATGCAGGTCTTTAAGGTTGTTGAACTCAAACGTTCGGATCGTTTGATTATGCCGCAGCAGCTGCAGCGCATCTGCCATGTTTCTCGGAAGCTCCTTGGGCACCTGCGCCTCGGAGACCGACACAGTAATATCTTTTTGCGGCTGCCGAAGGATCCGGAACACTCTGGCATTGGTCACCTCCAGCCTCACACGCAACTCTCCAGGTGCCACGTTAACACGGTCAGCGACGTTGCCGTTCTGATAGTCGAGCACCACCTTTAAGCGGTCTGCGAGTACAGTAGGCGGTTCGTCTCCGCCGCATTCGTCGTTGACCACTCTGATGGCTTTCCAGGGCATCCGACTGAACGGCGCCATACCCAAAGGGTCGCGGAGGCTCTGGGCAACTGAATAACTCTTGATCGCCATGTCCGCGTAAATCTTTTCGTCGTGATCCAGAGCGGTCCCTGTCAGCAGCGAGTGGAACTTGATCCTTGCTTTCTCGTCACTGAATACCATGACCATGCGACCTTTGGATTTGCCGTTCTCATACTTGATAGCCAACGAAGGGGCATCGTCGTCGCCACGGAAGAAACCGAATTGGATCGGTTGAGCTGGAGAGTATGCATGGGCCACTCCACTCAGTGTTCTCGTCCGTGGCCCCGTCACCACCGCGACCCGGAACCCGATATGCCATGTTCGCTGACCTGTAGGACCGCTTTCTTTGTAGAGCTTCTCAAACAGTGCCACGTCGCATTGGGCAACAGGTTCCTTTGGAAACTGGCGGTAGTTGGGGTCTGCGTCCATTGCCTGAAACGATCGCAAGGTTGACCTAAACACCATACTCTCGTCACTTCGTGGGACGAGCATGTTCTGGACCTTACTACCAAAGTCGTACATGTTCCAGAGTATTCTATAATCTTGCTGGACAAGCTGTATGGACAGCATAAAGCCCCGGCGCAAGCGTATGTCAACCGTGCAAGTATCGTTTCGCCATCGTACATCGCTCCAGACGGGACCAACGTTCTTGTTTTCCTGTATAGCAAGCTCGATGTGACCGTTCTGGCTGGCCAAAACGAATACAAGCCCGGTAGACTTTTGCGGTCGAACCATGGAAAGTAAACAAGGGAAGAGGAGCCTCTGAGATTCATGGCCCTGCTCCATGAGGTATGCATCGGCCTGTACTCTTCCATAGCTGAAGTTGTCCGGAGTATCACCAACAGGAAAGGCATCCAACAGCCGAAGGTTAGACATTGGACTGGTCATAGCCGTGAGACCTGAGCCCCAATTTCCTGAGAGCAGGGCAATCATGTCTTGGCTGATGGCAGGATAGTCGACCCATATCGACTTATCGATGCTTTGCGGTAGAAAGGCGTCTTCAGGTGGCAAGAATCCATTTCGCTTCATGGACATGGCCAGCTTCTTAAGCGCTGAAACTAAATTCTTGCTAACCTCCTCAGTCTCGGAGTCTGGTTCTATTCCTTGCACCTGGGAGATTTCGGGGACGACCTGCTCGGACATCCAAAACGCTTTGGCTAAGTTTGAGTAGGCCTGCTGTCGATCTAGGTCATTCTGCATCTGACCTTGAGGTGAATTAGGTCGTTCTCGAATGGCTACCTCCAAGCCCATGCGGCCTTTTAGAAACCACCACAAGGCTCCCCGGGCGCAATCAGTCACAGAGCAAGCCGAAAGAGGCCGGATGGCCTCAGCATGGAGGCGGAAGAGCTCGAAGAGATGTTTGGTTCGAGTGATAAAGGTTTCAAGAGCCTGCTCGGCCGCTGCTGAGGTACCGTCGCCTACCCTGATAGACAGAGACCTGGAAGCCATTGCAGGAGGTCCACGTTGCGCGTTTATGCTCGGCTGCCTTGAAACATGAGAGGCGACACTTGTCTGTCTAGACAAATTCTCGGTTTCTTGGGCTGGTGCTGGAGCTGGGATCACAGCTGGAGCAGGAGCCGGGGCCGGGGCCGGGGCTGCTTCCGGAGGCGGAGAGATGGAATGAACTGAAGCAGCAGGGCTATAGTTAATGGTCGGTTTCGTAATCTGGACCTCAGGTGATGGAGGTGCTCGCTGTCGCGCCATAACTGGAGACGAGGAAAGAGGTTCAGCAGAATGAGGGTCGTCCCAGTTGTGCGAGGATGCAGAGGTAGCACTGGCCACACGGGCTGCCTCGGCGAACACTTTACCTTCAGCCTCCCGCATCTCTGCAGAGTGGAACTCGATATAAGACCTCCTGTTGTCGTCGTGTCTTCCACCTGTGCCTAGGAACCTCGCGGGAGATGGTCTTCCGGGAAGCAGTGTATGAGGCGTGGTAGATGCAGGAGAGCTCAGCTCCTCGTACTTGGAGTCAGGGTCAGGACCCGGATTAGGCTCATCGTCATCAGACTCGGGTGTATATATAGAAGAGAAGCCAGTTTGGGTTCGTGACAATGGTTTCGGTCTGAAATCATCCATCGCAGGAGCTCCCACAGGCGCACCAGTATCGGGAGGTGGAGGGGGGCGCCCTGGAGGATATGTACCCTGACGATGAGGCGGAGGTTGTGGTGGCCGAGACTTTTTGCGTTCTGAAATACTCTTGGTTGGAAACTCAGACTCGTCGCCCCCTTCACCGATAACATCTGGCGGCGCATCGTCGAACCTCACCGTGAGGCCCTTCCTGTTCGGTCGCGGGCTTCGTCTTGGCGACTTGGGATCGGCGCGAGGTTGAACAAGAGGGCGGTTCTGCTGAGCTGCATGATTCACAGCGAGAGCTTGAGGGTAACGGGAGATCGAGGTGGTGTCGAGTTTGGCCAGCTTGGGTAGCGAGGATGGCGGGGGAGGCGGGGGAGGATGTGTTATAGTGAGATTGTCGGAGGAGCTGTGTAGAAAGGCATCGACATTGGCGGCAGCATGCTGCTCGGCGGCCTTGCGATCTTTGGCACCGAACAGCTTGCCTATAAGACGATCTCGTCTCGAGGAGCGGCCATCGGGGGCCTGAATGGCAGGTATCTCGTTCTCCATAGGGAAATATGGTCGTGGACGAGAAGCGAAATATCTATTGCAGTGTCATTGACCCGAGAAACAGAGGTCGGCGGTTGGATCGCGCCGAGCGGGTTCAAGTAGAAGGGAGAAAGGCCTGGTCTCTGGAGAGTTGAGGAAGCTCGGGTCTTGTTTGATCGTCGTGATCCTCGTAGCAATTACAAGACGGCGCTGGAGCAACAGACACAGTGGAGTTATCCAATGAGGCTGGTTATGGCGACACGAGATTCAACTGGAGGACATGTGGGGATCTCAGTAGGCGGTTGAAGGTGGCGCTCTCTTGATCGGCCAGAGCGGCTGCGTTAAGAGTGGTGGATAGATAGCTTTTAGCGGTGTCGACAAGCAATCATAACGGGGTCGTTTGGCCGTGATTTCGAAGGCGCCGTAGCGCGTGTTGTTTCCGAGAAGATAGCGGATGGACGTTGTCGCTGTGCTGTGCCCTGGTGGTTTCCGATAAGAGCTGGAGGTCGTGTGCGGAGGGGAGGTGAGGTCGCTGCTGGCGATAACGGCGGCGGGGGAGGTGAGAAAGGTGCCGTGGCTCCGTTAGGCGTAGGCCTCCCGTCTAGTTTTGAGAAATAAAAAGAAACAGCAGCAATATTCGAAACAGACACGAAATGGCCAAGCCAGATGCAACGAAGACAGGCTTCTCGACTCTTAGAAGCCCAAGCGGAACACGGGCTGGGCACACAGAGAGCCAGGCAAGTCCCCGTTCGCTTTGTCGCCAGGGCACCGGGCTCCAGTTACAAGCAGGGGCCGAATCAGGGACAGGGATGAATAGGGCGCCCGTCAAGGGTCTCTCTTCTGTTGGTAACTGTACCCAATGGGCCAAGAGGCGCCAGGTGTGTAAGGCCAAGCGACAGTACAGATGGAGATGGCCGAGTGCTGCCGCTGTACGTCTGACAGGGCGGGCGCGGAACCAAGTTCAAGGAGGGAGGGAGGGATGGTGAGTCGAAAGAGGGAGGAACAAGTTGGAGAAGACAAGTGGGAGACTTGTTAACGTTATGCGTGTGTGCGTGCGCGTTGTGCGTCGAGATCCAGGGGAGTTTCAGAGTCACAGGGATCAACATCAAAGTCCATGCCCCCCAGCAACAAGACGTGAGCATCAGCAAGCAGTTGCTCCAATGCTGGATGGCCAAGCAGATCATGCACGCCAAAGACCAGGTTAGCTCAGGTACTCCGTACTCCGTACTGCAAGTGGTGACACGCGGTTGTCCGCCAGGGGACAGGATGCGTGGATATTAATCGCAGATCCTACATATGCTCCATCATCCTTGGTGATGGACGGGGATGGAGATTGTGAGGGCACAGCGGAAGACCCTTAATTGTTTCCCCCCTCCACTACCTAGGTATAGGCCTCCACACCATCGTCGGTGTTAGTGTCAACGATCAACTGCTTGTTGCGCAAGCTGCTTCACGGTCAACAGTGTTCCCTAGTTAGTGCCTCCTGTACGAGGTGCGGATTCGGCAGGGCAGGCAGCTTCGTTCTCCCTACCCCTAGTAAGGTAATACAGCTCGTGACTTGGTGGCTTGTGAGTGCCGGGCTGAAACGTCGCCTCAAAGTATCCTTAAAGGGCTGTCTGGACTAACGTGAAGTTGACGATTCCAAAAGTAGTATCACCACCACAAGCTAAGGTATGCTGTAAGCCATACAAATGCCCAGTAAAGCCTGTAAGCCATGCCGCCTACTTACCAAGCTGATTGTCCTTGCAGTCCACAGACTCCAATAATAAACCCCATCCCATCTCCCTCTTGTTCCTGCGAAAGAAGTTTGACTCCCGTCGTCACACCAGGAGAAGACCGACCCCCTTGTCGCCCGTGTTGCTTGTCCGCCCTCTCCCTGAATCCTTAGCGTGCGCCTTGGAACGTGGGGCAGAGGGTCCCTCCACTCCCACATCTCCCTCCGTCTCGTTCGAGCCCACGAGCCTCTGACCCGACGCTTCATCGTCTACGTTATTGGTCTTGTTTTAGCGCTATCGTGGTGACGTTGGTAGCTCCGCCCGAGGATACGTGGGCCACAATCCGAGTCCGTTCCATCTTCTTTTTCAGCAGGTTGGAGGTTGTATAACGGAGTAGGGTTGCTCTGTGAAGACAAGGGCCCAACTGCCTTTAAAGCGTCGGGTAATTGACTGATGCTTCTCTGTAATCGTCCTGAGAGCACTCATCAGGTTCATCTCTTGAAGTTTATACGACATGTGCGATATCGCTTCCCTTCTGTACCTTACGAGCGACAACGGGTCCGGCCCATCGTCTCCGACTTGGTCGACTTTCTTGGTCTCGGTTGAATGCACTTCTCGTATCGTCATCTCCCATTGCTAGGCCTTGCTTGTTGGACCTGACAATCCTTTGTCGGATTCTCACATTTTTAGACTCGTATTGATCTTTGAGCCCACAAGGCTTTAGCCTCGGGCTTTTGCCCAGGCCCGCGATAATACAAGCCCCGGCCCACAGCGGCGTCTTTTGGTCGATAAAAGGGAGGCAATCGACGGAGCACTTCGCAAAAGAGACTGAAGCAGAATCGTTGGTATGCAGCTCTCAACGTGCAGTCTGAGGTAAGAGCTAGCCCTGTCGGGGACTTGAGTCCAGCTGGGGGATATCGCCGACATGACATGGCCTGGTCAGCAGTTTTGACGAGCAAGGTATCGCTTACAGGCTAATGGGTCTTGTCGCTGGACGTCGGCACAAACCCAAGATAGAGAGGATAAAGTCTGCTTTGAAGAGCAGCTAAAACACGACGTTTGACTGAGCCGAACTCGATTCCGCAGTGAAGCACTCAAATTGTACGAATGGTGTCGAGAGGCGTTTGGAAAAATTTAGTTGCTGTGACGTTGTTTTTATGATGCTCTTGATCCTGCTTATATCTTTACTTAGTAGTTACATATCTGGTTGAACTTCTTGGCGGTTTGAAGCTAAACGAAAGCCAAGCCTGGGACCAGCCTGGAAGACATGGGAAGGTTTCTAGGTACGTACTCTGTACCTAGTTACCTGGCTTTGGATAGGACCCACCTTAGGTTTGCGCGAGGCTAGGTATCGATAAAGTGATAAGATAAGAATTTCAATTAACTCTAGACTAATAACTAAGGTAACTATTTGCCTCCATCGCCAGTCGCGACAAATTGTGTGTTCGCCGCCCTCCGCTAGGACTGATGAACTCACTCCTTCGTACATAGGCATGTTCTCTCGGTTCTTCCAAAGAACCATGGCTGCAGAAATCAAGCGGGTACCCATCCCCCCACGGGGTGTCGACTATCGCGGCAAGGTTGTCCTTGCGCCCATGGTTCGCTCTGGCGAGCTGCCATCGAGATTGTTGGCGCTCAAATATGGCGCGGACCTTGTATGGGGTAAGTCATCTAAGATATATCAATCAGAAACCCTTCTTTAACATGCAGTTCCAATCCAGGTCCCGAGACTGTCGATTACTCCATGATTGGAACTTCCAGACGATTTAACCCCGAGTCTAAGACGATTGATTGGTTCCGTGTTTCTTCACATGGCCAGAAGGAACCGCCTCCCGACGCCAAAGAGAGCATCATCTACAGGATGCTTCCAGAGATCGAGAAGGACAAGCTGATCTTCCAAATTGGAACTGCAGACCCGGATCGCGCGGTGCAGGCGGCCAAGCTCGTCGCCGCCGACGTTGCGGGCATCGACGTCAACGCTGGCTGCCCAAAGCCATTCAGTACCAGCGGAGGCATGGGCGCTGCTCTTCTCAAGACTCCGGAAAAGCTCTGCGCTATTCTTGAGGCTTTGGTCAAGAATATTACCCCGGAGTTCCAAATTGGAATCAGCGTTAAGATCAGAATCCTCGATACTGCGGCAGAAACTGAGGCCCTTGTGCGGCGGCTCTGTGCCACGGGTATTACTGGACTGACTGTTCATTGCCGAACCACTCCCATGCGACCCAGAGAGCGTGCTATTCGTGGTCAGCTCCGTATGGTTGCCGACATCTGCCATGAGCATGGCGTTGCGTGTCTCATGAACGGAGATGTCGAAAACCGAGACCAGGGCATTCAGCTCGCCGAAGAGTTTGGCGCTGACGGTGCCATGATTGCAACCGCAGCCGAAAAGAACCCAAGCTGCTTCAGGAGCCAGGCGGACGGTGGACTTGCCCCCTGGGAGGAAGTAGTCGAGCACTATGTCAAGACAGCGATTGATATCGATAACAAGTTCGGCAACACAAAGTTCCTCCTTGCTCAGATGGTTCCAGGAAAGTCCAAGTTCTACCAGCCTGTCAACCAGAGCAAGAACTACGCCAGTGCTTGTGAGGCTCTAGGTCTCGAAAAGTACCTGGACCAAGCTCGTGATACTGATAGTAGGCGAGGGTTGGATCAGCCCCCGAAAGGAAAGGCTGCAAAAAAGGCGGCTAAAGCTAACGCAAGCGCCCTGGCAGCCGGTGGGCAAACAGGCAAGACAAGACAGCAGCACGGAAAGAAGCGCAAACAGGCCTTATCTGAGCGAGGGCCCACCGCAAAGGCTGATGCCTCAGAGCCTGCTCACGCTGTGTCGGCTGAAGTTGTATCAGCCGTATAAAAGACAATTGACGCATTTGAGGAGAGCTACTGCGGGCGTCCGGTCTGCTTAAGGCGGCTCATATTGGCATTTGTGGAGTTCAGGATCTAGATTTCAAGGATAGAGGCTGAGCGGTTGGGGTGTACAAGGAATATTCCGAATCACTCCAAAGACGGTAGACGTCTTTCAACAGCAGCAGCACACGGTGGCTTGGCTTTCTTCACGAGAGGCTTACTCAAGTATAAATAAAACACCCCAAGGACCGACTCCCAGCGAGCGGTTCGTTTGATACAAATGAACAGTGTTCAGGAACTCTAAGTGATGGTACATATCAACTCGTTTTTCGATAGCTTCCCTTATTTACCCTTCTGGACCCAACCCTCAACAGCCTCCCGCGCGTCCGTCACCTTCTCGTCAACATATCGCACACCCACATCGCTATGCGCCTTGGCGAAGCCCACGCCCTTCTGGATGCTATCACGTAGCCGAATATGGGACTCGGCAACAACAGGGAACCTCTGCTCATACTTCCAGGTGAGGTCCGAGACGTTGCGCATAGTGACGGGGAGCACGGTCCAGCTGGCACCGATGCCCAGAGCTAGAGGGAGCGAGGCGCGGAGGACGATGCTGCGGTTGCGCGTGATGATGCTGCCGGCCATGGCGGCAACTAGAACGTAGATGGTGCCGGGCATGAGCCGCTCGCCGCTCTCGCGGGACGGGGCCAGCGAGGCGATGGTGCTGGTGAAGGACTGCTCGAGGTTGAAGGCCTTGTCCATGGTCTCGTTGACCTTGTTCTCGGCGGCCACCGCGTACTTGTACAGGGCCAGACGCGCCTTGCGGACCTCAACAGCCAGTCGGTCCGTCGGGGTTGGTGACCGGTACGTTTGCTCCTCCTCCTCTTCCTCCTCCTGGGCCGGCGCGGTAGGCTGGACGGCAACGGGTGGTGGTGGTGAGACGGGTGCGGGATTTGAGGGGATCTCGAAGTCATCGTAGATGGGCTTTCGCTGCAATGGGTGTCAGATGATGAGCTTCTCACGTTCGGGTTACTGAGCCATCAGCACAACAAGAGCTACGGACCTTGAAGTCGCTGGGACCTTCAGCAAAGACAGTAGCCGGAGCGAGCGCCATGCCGCCGAGGGCCAGCGTCGCCAACGGCGCCAGGGAGCGCTACAGGAGTCAATTAGCACGAGGAAGCTTGTGTGAAGCTTGTAGACTGTCACGTACCCGTGAAAACACCACTCGTGATGCCATTATGCGCTCAATTGACGAGTGGATGAGAAGACGTCACGCGGAATCGAGATAGAGACGTCGGTTGCTGGACACAATCATCACCAAAACGGAAAATCCAGGGCCGGAGAATCCCATCCGGTTCCGTTGGGCCAGCCAGCTTCATGCTTGGCCGGGGGATTACTAAGGCTGTACGGAGTCCGGAGTACGTACTCGGTACATAGCAGGGCGGTCCGAGGCCGGCGGACCCCAAGTACTTGCATGCTTCTGAAGACTTGCCCCGATTCTTAATTCTTCATCTATTCGCTTTCTGAAGCTGTCCCTTTTCCATTGTTTTGGTTGTTTATATATGGAATTCTCATATTCTCTCTCTCTTAATGGTCTTCGCCACATGTCCGCGACCCTGCCAGTGAAGCCATCATGCTAAATTCGAGGGGCAGCTCCCTCTGGGTCTGCACTCGATGTGTACGGCACGCGACCAAACCTCCGCAACGACGATGGCGATCTGTTGTTTCCGCAATGGCCGAGGCCATCTCGCCAAGCCTCCCGGTTGACCACGCAGCGAGTTCCAGTCATGACGATGCTATATTGCGCAATCTGTTCGACGCTCCAGCCGCCAGGTCCTTCCCCAAGTTCAGCCTCAAGAAGAGCCAGGGCCTATTCAAGAATCGATATCTTACGAGCCCGGATGGCTTCCTCCGATTTGCCGAAAAGAACCTCCAGCGAGCAACTAGAATCGTCCACAAAGTGCTTAATGCTTCATCCGTGTCAGAATACCAGGCAATTGTCCGCGATCTAGACCGACTTAGCGATCTCCTTTGCCGTGTCCTAGACCTCTCAGACTTTGTTCGGATGACGCACCCGGATCTCAAATTTCAAGATGCGGCTACCAATGCATGGTCCATGGTCTACCAGTACATGAATCAGCTCAATACCATGACCGGTTTAAGCGACCAGCTCACACGGGCATTGTCAATGCCCGAGGTTACAAAGGTGTGGTCCGAGGAGGAAAAGACGGTGGCCGAGCAGCTCGAGCTGGACTTTACGAAGTCGGCAGTCAATCTGCCCAAGGCTTCGCGGGACCGATTTGTGGACCTGTCTTCGCGCATCAGCGAGATTGGTTCGGCATTTGTGCAGGGCATGCAGCCGGAGAAGAAGCAGATCACTCTGCCTGCTCACAGGTTCTATGGCCTATACCCAAGTCTCGCAGCGACTTTGAAGGTTCGCTCCCAAATCACGCTGCCAACTCTCGGATCCGAAGCAGCGGCAGCTCTTCAAAGTGTCTACGATGAAGATACCCGCAAAGAGATATATCTCGCCCAGCGCACTGCGTCCCGCGAAACCATCACGTATCTCGAGGCCATGCTGAAGTTGAGGGCTGAACTTGCAGAGCTAGCTGGATTCGAAAGTTATGGGCATATGGCTCTCAAGGATCGCATGATGGCAAAGACGCCTGCCTCTGTTATGCAGTTCCTCCTGGCCTTGAGAAACAACAACACTAATATCATTACGGATGAGCTGCAAGACCTAACGCAAAAGAAGCGAGAGAGGCTCAACCTCCCTGATGTCCAGCTTCAGGCTTGGGATAGGGACTTTTATATGGAAAAGATTCGAGCAGACACGAGGCCGCGACAGCGCCAGCAAGATCAACTGAGTTCCTTCTTCTCTGTAGGAACAGTGATGCAGGGCTTATCGAGATTGTTTGACCGCCTCTACGGTATCCGTCTCGTGCCGCGCGAGAGCCTTCCTGGAGAGACCTGGCACTCCGACGTGAAGCGACTCGACGTGGTGACCGATCAAGGCGAGCAAGTCGCCGTCCTTTACTGCGACTTGTTCTACCGCCCACAGAAATCCCCAAACCCTGCCCACTTTACCGTGAGATGCTCTCGCGAGATCCTTCCCAGCGAGGTCGCCGAGATCGCAGCTGAGCAGGACGGCGACAGTCTGGGCTTTGAGTCAGCAGAGTCGGCTGCCAACGATGGCATGGAAATCTCAACAAAGGATGGGGTACTGAAGCAGCTTCCCACTATCGCCCTCGTCTGCGACTTTCCCAAGACCGAAAACTCCAAGGAGCCGGCCTTATTGTCTTACCACTCAGTCGAAACCCTCTTCCATGAGATGGGCCATGCCATCCACTCCGTTCTCGCCCGCACAAACTTCCAGAACGTCTCGGGTACTCGGTGCGCTACTGACTTTGCCGAGCTACCGTCCACGCTCATGGAGCACTTTGCCGCCGACCCCACCGTCCTCTCCCTTTTTGCTCGTCACTGGAAGTCGGACCGACCACTGCCCTACGAGCTTATAGCCGAGCGAGCTCGTTTGACGAAGCGGTTCGAGGGCATTGACACGGAACATCAAATCATTCTTGCCATGGTTGACCAGGCCTACCACGCCCCTACAGTCGCCAACCCAGGCTTTGACTCTACGGCCGCCTTCCATGACATCAAACACCGCTTCGCTCACGGGCCCAAGGACCCGACAGATACCTGCTGGCAGGGCTTCTTCGGTCACCTCCATAGCTACGGTAGCACCTACTACAGCTACCTCTTTGACCGTGTTCTTGCCGAGCGCGTCTGGCGTGTAGTCTTCAAGGCTGGCGAGAATGGCGCTGCCGTCAACCGTGAGAACGGAGAGCGGCTCAAGGAGAATCTGCTCAAGTGGGGTGGCGGCCGGGATCCCTGGAACTGTCTGGCTGAAACGCTCCAGGACGAAAGACTGGCACCAGGTGACGAGAAATCCATGGCCTTAGTGGGCAGCTGGGGTATCAAGGATGTCCACCACCCATAGACATGAATGTATAGATGCGTATAGACGTGATATGGGATGTAGATATAGTTAAGCATGTTAAATAACAGGAGAGGATGCGGATGACAGATCCTTCTTTCCTCGTTTAGTAACTCTTCATTAAGACTCCATAAAGGGTATTATCTGTTGACGTATGGCTCTTATAACGCAAGTTCCATAGCCTTCAATCGATTCGGACATCCTCTGCGCCAGATTGTGGCAGTTGGGAGCAAGACGAAGTGCGGCAGCCATACAAACGAAGACCAAGAGCGGGAGAGTGTATATGAATTGACGCTGAAAATCAAGAACGCTAGCAAAAGCTTTAAGGATCGTATAGTGGGAAGATGTAGAGAGAGGTATGAGTAAACAAATAGACTCAGAACAGCGCCGTCTTCATACAAGATTCGTAAATCATGTGTCCGCAGATATCATACAAAGGGTATCGTCTCAGAAGAGAACATGCTGGAGGCAAATGAGTGAGTACGAAATATCAGGTGCAGGTCGGCTTGGAAGGGCCGTCGAGCTATTGCGATGCGCGTGAATGCTCTTAAATTACCCTTCGGGTATGCTGTGCAGCATCTTCAGGGGATCTCCCCATTGTAAGTTGAGACAAGGAGAGTGTCCTTGCTGCCTTCGCCTGCACTTGGTCTTCTCTGTCCAGGTCTTCTCCGAAGGCCCCGAAACTGTGCCCTTCCTCACGAGGGGTCTCAAACGTGTCCGAGTACTCGCTCTCGTCACCATGACCAGTGCCAATTCCCGAGTCTTCAGGATCAACAAGGCGGCCTTGCGGTCTCGTCGTTATTGCCAAAGCCGAAAAGTTCTCTTCGTCGTCATGGTCAAACGCCGACCTATCGCCAAAAGATTTGGCAGTTGGGGGAGGCTCGTAGGTGCTGTTGTGTGTAATATTGGACAACACGCTCAACTGATAGCCCATCCTCTTCACTTGAGATTCTAGAGCTTCTCGAGCGGAGCGCTCCGTACGAATCAACGACAAGAGGGTGGTGTAATGATCTGCCGTGAATGTCTCAGGCAAGTCCTTCGATAGACTAGGTAGGCTAGTTGCTCCACGGATAGTCGCTGTTGATGTAGGTCTATTCGTTGCCCTCTCACCGAAACTTGCTGATAAGTGCGGGTTGACGAACACAGTAGCCTCGTGGCTTAATCTTTGCGACCCCGCCTTGGTGTTGTAGTTGCTAGATTGTCTAGAGTCTTCCGCAGCGCCTCTTCTGATGCGGTTCATATCCTGATTCGAAAGAGTTGGTCTAGGGCGGGCGGTCGGGATCTCCTCTGCTGGAATTGAAGGCGCGGACCGGTCAGGAAATCCCATCTGTGGCCGCCCGTTCTGAACAGAATCGCACACTTGGTTAAGGACCTGCTCCAACCGATGAACTCTGGACTCCAAATTGTTTATTCGCGTCTCCATATTTGCAGCATGCGTAATCTTCATACCCCCTACTTCGTTCATGTTGACAAAGGATTCGAATTTGAACGGTTCTGCTTGGGTTTTGGGGGGCTGTTCCTCGAAATCATGTATGGCCCTCGACCCTGTTGCTGCAGTCTCCTCGCCTTCTGGGATATCGGACGACACAGGAGACATGAAAGCCGGGTCATAACTTTCTCTCCAATACCTAATTTCATCGCTTCGCCGGCGAGCTTGGCCGTGGTCTTCCTCGGCCTCTGGTAATCCCGACAGACTGCGAGATCTTCGCCGGAGGCCAGTAAAATCGCTTGTGATCGCACGTCCAATCTCGTCAGGATCGTCTTCATGCTGCTCCTGCCGGCTCTCTCGCTCATGACTGCTCGCGGGTCGCGGTGAAAGCCCTATTAGATGGCTTTCTCGTAACCTCAACGCACTTGCTCGTGCTTGGGAGAGGCCGAAGTCGGCGCTGAGGGAATTGCGCGCGCTTTCAATGGCGCGTACATCTTCTGGGCGGACAGAGTGAGATCTCAACGCTCGATCAAACTCGGTGATAGGTAGTGATGCAGACCGCTTGGATTCTGCACCCGGAAATGGTCGACTCCGTGCTCTTGAATCCAGCTTCTCCCTTGACCTCAAACTTGGGACTATATCACCCTCGCCTGTTGACCGACGATTTGGGCGCGGTGGGACCGAGCCCGCCTCTGAGTCGGTATTATTCGGACTGTCGTTGCCATTGGGTCGCTTTTTACGGTTGAAGAGCTTCCCTAGAGCACCACGAAGGGTCGACTGTTTCCGTTGCGGGCGATCCCTGTCTCTTATATGAATGCCATCTGCACTGACGAAAGAGTGTCTTGCGTGACTGGTAGGCTCCGCCTTCTGTAGTCGCGCTGTTGTACCTGGCACTCGTCCCTGGATCGACGTTCTAGGCTCGTCCCTGGATGTATAGGCGCCATTTCGGCGCGGGTCTGGAAAGGTAGGTGATTTGAACTGGTGACTTCTCCCATTCCAGGCGGGGTCGGGCTGGGACTCTTTGAACTCGTCTTGTAATGGCGTTGCGATGCTGGTACCAGGGTTACGAATGGGAAACTCATCGTCTAGCGATGTTGGGATAGGAACAGGGCCTGATATCCTCCCGCGAATGGTTTGCTGGCCGGTCTGAGGCCGAGCAGGACCGCCAGCGCCGGGGGCTGTTTTCCACGGCTTCTTCATCGAGGGAAGCGTGATCAAGTATAGGTGAGCAGGAAGCGAAAAAAGATAGTGGCGATGCGATAAATGAAGTTTGGGAACGAAAGAAGAGAAAATGAAAAATGAAGGGGGATCAGGAGGCGAAGAATGCTGGAACGCCCTATTACATATCCATCAAGGAGTGTTCAAAAAGGAAGCTCTCTATAGGTGCACCCATCTAACACTGGGCAGCAAGGCCTACCAGTCTGGTACTTGGCAAGCTGGGAGCGTTGGCTCGAAGCTCAAGGGCACAGCAAGACACGGCGTGAAACAAGCGAAGGAGTGTGGGAAGGGGGGAGAATGGGTGTGTTTATGGCATCGCGATAGCATTCGCCCTTGCCGTCCGGGAAGGGCGAGCAGAAATCCAGAGAGGGGAGCAGGACGAGGAGGCTTGAAACAATTATGTACGTGCTTAGAGCGGTCCGAGTGGGCGGGCTGCCACCTATTAATGTCGGGTCAGCAGGATAGACATGAGACGCACGCCAGGAGAACTGCGCTTGAGCCTTGCGGGACCAAACCACTTGCGGATGGTTGGAAGCGCGAGGAAAGGTTCAATGCCACATTGGACGACAAGGAGGGACGAAAGGGGGGGTCTTTGACAAGGCATGTCAAGGTTGACAAGGGCCCAGGCGGGGGCGGATGGAATAGTCGGCGCAAGCAGACCACCTATGTTACCTCGCAGCAACGACAGTCGCAGCGGTGAATGGGTTCAGGACGGTCATCGCCAGTCAGAGCCTCGAGGTCAAAGGCTGGCTGCGTGGAGTCAGCATGGAGCACATCTTCGAGATCGCTGGACAGAGCTTTGCCATGTGTCGAGGCAGAGAGCCAGCGGACAAGGATTGCTCCAATACGGCGGCGTCGCTGTCACCCGCGGCCCCATCGCGTGTCGTCTTGTTGACGGAACAGGTAAAGAAACGGGGAGGAAGCGTTGTCCGTTGAAGCCAAGCCAAGCCAAGCCAGCCAGGGTCATGCTTCGAGATCGCAACGCACGAGCCCTCCGTCCCTTGTATCATGAGTGCTTGGGTAACCTCGTCTCGGATGGTGGGAGTGACAGGGGCCTGTCCATCTTCCCTCGTGGCTCGCAGCCAGGACAGGGCATTCCGGGGCATTTTTCAGACCGGGGGCTCCCTTCATGGTTTGAGTAGAGCAACTTAGACGCTGGACAACCATGAGCTGCTGTATCCGTATGTACGAAATACATACGCTGGTCTCGGCCTTCATGACCAAAGATGATTACCGTCTGGCGGTTCACTAACGTTAATTACTCCGTAGAGCAGCGCATACCGCCTCTTGATACGGTGCCGTCTTAGTTTGGGTCGGGCTTGATGTATCGCTTCTCTTGTCAAGTGCGAGATTAGTCTGAAAGGTGAATCAAAGAAGCCGTATCCAGCAGATTACACAAGCCAGCCTTCCCAGCCTTTGGGGGTGAGGTAGTGGAAAAGATAATGTTAAGTCTACTCCGTAGGCCTCGAGCAATCTCCCAGCGAGGCAGGCACCTTCCATCGCGACTCGGATCACCCAGTTCCCGGGACTCCGTAAGTTGCTGCCTCAGGTCTGCCAAGGATTGTGGACTCAATAAGTGTTTCAACATAGTATCTCCAAGTAATCTTCATTATATTATGTACACCTTCAGATAATATAATCCCTCATACGTACAACACTCGAGCATCAACCACAACCGAGTTGTACATCCAAGCAATAAACCCACACGACGATCTGCCGACCTAATGTTAGTCTGGAGCACTCCGATAAACTAACATAGCGTCAGGGCCTGAGCACTCGACTTACATACTTGCATCGCGTTAGTGTCACCGAAAAAAGCAAGCATAATAACTAACTCCAACCTCGACCTCGACAGCCACATCCTCCAACTCAACGCCCAATTACCTCAGCTCGTACTGAGGTGCGTTGAGCAGGTCTATTCCGCTCAGATTCAGCCTCCAATTCCGCTCAGATTCAGCCTCCAATTCCGCTCAGATTCAGCCTCCAACTGTCAGGGTCGGTCACGCACCGACTATTGTACCAGTCGACATTGGCATGACTGAATGTGATTTGAAAGCGATAGACAATTATGGCTGTTGCTTCGTTCGTCCTGGAAAGGAATTTATATTACTTTCGCACAAAACGCATGCAAGTCCATACTTTGCCAGCAAGCGAATAACTCGACTAAAAGACATCGCAACATCAATTGCTTCAACACCATCTAGTTAACTTATTCACAGCGCATTTGTGAAAGCAACCATGTCGTGACTTGTCACCGTTTCAGCCACTAAAACCAACCCGACCTTTACCTCGGACTGACTATCCATGCATGGAATACGTCCTACGTTAGCTGCTCACATCATGTCGCCTACTTCTCTCGTGTCAAAGTCTTGCATCTCACCATCGTACCAACAAACCATCAAAATCCGAAGAGAAATATTGAACATAGCACAACTGGCCATTTCCGAAAGGGTTATGCTGCGCATACTCAGCAATGCAAGGCTCATAAGCTCCAGTAATTCGTTGACGTCTACGGATACAGCTACGTGCGTCGCATACCACTTAGACCAGGATCCTTCAAAGCTGACACAGCGGCGCTTTACCATGATGCAAAGCTAGCGGTATGCCGGGACCATACGGAGTAGTCTTACTCAGAAACAATATCTGACAGTTCTGTTTCTCAGCTAACGTTAAGTCACTTCATGGCTGGAATGCCAATACCCTCCCAGCAAGGGCTTACTCGGTTCCCTTGCACAATCTGGATTCCTTTCACGTTTTCACCTTGCAGCTAACTTTTCTTCTTTCTCAATACCTCACTCCTTTGGTCCTGAGTTGGGTAAGAGCTCTCCCTTTATCAGTTGTTGAATCTCCATCATACTGCACGGGGAATGGCAAACAAAACAGGGATTGCAGTCCCCGGTCCCACACTGGGTGACCTGAAACAACGCAGGGATATCCGTACTGGTGACATCGTCGCGGTAGCTTTCTTGAGTAACGTTAACTATTCCCACAGTTTTGCCAATAAGACAAAGAAGAAGAAAGTCGCCCTGGGCAGACAGGAACTCTGCCTAGTTCTTCCAGAACGGTGGCCCCGGCGCTACCTTTGGATCGGAGCTGTTTTTGAAACAGTGAGCTAGGCAATGTCTCAGGAGGAGCTAAGGTCACCGGTTCGCTTCGCTCCCCAAAAACATCTTAACCAGGACGGATTGCCGGCCGACTGATGGTATATCGGCCGAATGATAGTTTCGGGGCAGCTCGCAGCTCTAGGCTCTCTCTTCGTCCCTAGGTTCCATCGTGTTCAAGAGGTGGTATGTCGTCAATCTGCCTGAGCAACGGTAGACACATCCGGGTATCGTAGGTCCGCGTTGTCTTCAAGAAACTGCATCCACTTCTTTAAGAAGTTGCTTCCTCTGTTAAACAGACATATTAGCAATGTTCCGACTCAGGTGAGTGGCTGAACAACATGCGCAGTGCTCGTCAAACCGAGGCCTGCAGCTCTGAAGCCCAGCACGTAAGGGTGTGACTGTTTCTAACCTTGAGACGGTTTCCGAATCTCCGATAACTGTCAATGATCGCTTAGGGCGTGTCATTGCGACTGAACACTCCTACATTAGCCCAAAGTCCTGTCTCTCAAAGACCACAAAGGGGAATATAGATCTCACCGTTGAGACGTCGCTTCTCGCCGAGGAAGCCGACTTCGCCATCGGAATTGCTCCGCACAAGGCTCACAATGACCGCCTCTTTCTCACGACCCTGAAATCCGTCGACACTTCCTAGCTCGATACCGGGGAACTTCTCCTTGAGAGGAGCCAAGACGGCGAGCTTTGGGTTTGGTTCTTTGTTAGCCTGCGTCTCACCGAGACATGGTGTCTCTAACATAGCGGACGTACCTGGGCATTGTACGGCGTCACAACGGCGATATCCTCCGGACGGACTCCGGCTTCCACGAGCTGCTTCACGTGCTGTCGCACGAGAGCCGCCTCCATCTCGTTGCTTTTACTATCACCATGCAAGCTCGCCCTTCCCTTTTTGGGAGCATCAGTCTCATCCTCTTCATTCTTCTCCGGAAAATCCCCTCCTTGTGTATCAATGAATACAAGGGGTTCATTGGTATCGTCGTTGTCCTCAACCTCATAGTCTAGGCCCTTGAGCAGGCGATGTTTCACCGCGTCGGCCGCCATCAGCTTCGACTCGTATAGTTCGTCAGACGGAAAGCGCATGATGCTCTCATGCATTCGGTACTGAGTGGTAAGCATGCGCTTGATAGAGGGACCATGCAGCGCCAGCAGTCTGTCGAACAGAGTTGTCTCAAGCGTGTCCCCCTTGGCGATCTTGACACCCTCTTTGAGCGTCGGCTTGACCTTGGTGTTGGACGACTTGATGGTCGGCGGTAGCTGCAGGTGGTCACCAGCGCAGACCACCTTCTTGGCTGACAATAAGGGAACCCAACATTGAGCCTCAAGAGCCTGGCTTGCCTCGTCGATGATAACAACATCAAACTCCTCGTTGCGCAGCTGATACCCACCTGCACCATGCAGTGTCGCGAGGACTACTTTGCTCCCACCTATAAGGTTGCTAACACATCGTCGCTCCCGCTCGCGATACTCTTTGCGCAGTTCTTTCAAATCACTGTAGATAGCCTTGCGCTCCCTGCCGCTTTTCGTCTTTTTGATAGAGGCTTGCTTGGCGTCCATCTCGGACCGGACATCCTTCACAATAGCTCCAGCCTCGGATGTCTGGGTAAGCGCGTCGAGCGAGTGCCTAAGGACTGAGGGCAGCAGGCGAGCAGGGTGACCTAGCCGTAGAATGGGAACTTTGTGAGGGGAGAGTCGCTCGACGATGTTGTCGACAGAGATATTGGAGGGACCACAAACTAGAATTCTCTGCTCACGCTTGATCATTTGGAGTATTAGCTCGATTAGAGTGTGGGTTTTTCCAGTCTGAATATGTTAGTGAAGTCGTGTATATAGGCATATCTGCGTCACTCACTCCTGGAGGACCGTGGATCAAAGCCACTTCACGAGAAGCCAACGCGAACCGAATTGCATCCTTTTGTGAGTCGTTGAGCGCTGGGTCAATCCATTCAAGCTTCCCCACATCTTCGTCCTGGGTCAAATCTCGAGCAACCGGAGATGGGCTTGACAAGCCGAAGAGGACTCTGATGAAGCTAGAGTATTCCGACTCGCTCATCTTTTGCAGTTTGTCCATTGTCCAGTTCATTCTATAAGGACAGTCATTAGCATAGTACACATGATGACTCAAACCAGCCTGGCCTTACCGTTTATACGTTACTTCATCCGCCAGCTTGACAGCCCAGACCCTTCCCCCAAAGACGACCTCATCCCTACCCTCATCCAGGGCAACGCCAACCCAGCCCCTACTAACCTTTGTCACGACACCCCTGGCTCCCTTCTTCTCCAGCTCCCTCACCTCGCGCTTCCGAGCGCTTCCCGCGGGCTGCTCGGCGACGAGGACAATGTCCCCCGTGCGCAGGCCATGCTCGGGCAGCTCATCGGCCGAGACAGCGGCGTCCGGGGAGAGCTCGAGGACGGTGCGGCCGCCGAGGCCGGTGCGCTGCGCCGAGACGACGAGGTTGGTCAGGGCGAGGCCGGCGCGCTGCAGGGCCGTCGGGCTGTGGTTCGAGATGAGGGTGCTTGTCTCGTTGATCTCGGTCTGGAGCTCTTGGTCTAGCAGGGCGAGCTGCGTGCTCGCAAAGGTGGGGATGTCGAGGGGTTCTGCCATGATACTGAGTGAGTTGGCGGGTGTATAAGTCTGAGTAAGTGAAGGTGGGATGTGGTGAGCGGGGAGCTGACCCCACCACAGCCCAAGCTCTGACGTTTGCTTGTCTTTTATGGAATCATAAGCACCTGAAACGCAAGAGCAAGTAACTTATACAGGATATAATTGATAGTCGTTAGTACCTCTTATGTAAATCCATCGAATATTCAAGCTGTTTTGAGCTCATATAAGTATCACACAGCCCTGACATGTGACTACACTCCTCTGGTATCAAGTCATGATGCAATTCCCAATATTCACGCCGTGCCCCCAAAAGCTCATATCTGGATGAGATCAAGACAAAATCCAGCCATTACGCGCTCCAGAAAAAAACCGCTTCCAACTGTCGAAGACACCCTTGTTCATGGCGATGACTATGAACCCGAAAGACAAACGTTACAACTCCCTTTCAGATGGCTGTATAGCAATCACCACAACTAGCGAGGCTACCATGATGGCTAATGCCACAAAGGCGACAATCATGATGGTGCCGCGGCTGGCAGGAAATTTGCCCTGCATGACCCAGTGCTGGGCCTGGAAATAACGCTTGTAGCCAAGGAAGAGGACCAGGATGCTAATGCCGAGAAACGTGGTGCCCAGAGGCTTGCCCATGTGGCGTAGCGTCGATGTGTTTTTGTTGGTGTTGCCGCCGCTGTCGACGCCGCTTTCAAGGGATGTGTTGAGTCGAAAGAGCTGTGTTACAGCGATACCGATGGAGGCGAAGCTGAGGGATGTTCGGAGCCAAGCGAGGAACGTCCGTTCTGTTACAAGTCCATTGAATTAGACCGAGTATGATCAAGACTTAGGAGTGCTCAAGATTTACCTATAGCGAGATGATCTCGAGCGACACTGCCCTTGTTCTCAAGCTCAATGGATTGAAACTTCTCCGCCTGAACTTGCCACCATGACGGACTTTTCGTTTCGTCATCTACTTGTTGAGTATAGTCCATATCGGTAGCGGGGGCTGAAGGATTCGCATCGGGCCTCCGTTGGTCACTTTTCGAGCGGCGCAAACTTCGGCTGGATGTCTTACGTACTCGCGCGCCTGTACTGGCAGTATTCGTGCTGTTGAGCGCTTGGTAGTTCAGGGGCGGCGTGTGGGCGATGAAGCCCGTTGCCTCATCGGCGCTGCTATCCTCAACGATGGGGTTGACAGCCGAGTTCGTCCGGGGGGAGAAGATGGGACTTTGAGCTCGGGGGGATATTGCGGGAGAAGCGGAACCGGTAGCCATTGATTCGGCGCGTCCGCGGGCGTTCTGTTAAAACGGGGATCAGTCCTGTCAGTGTTTGTTCAATTGCGATGGATTTGATGCGCAGTAGTTATTGGTGTCGTAGAACGAAAGTCCAAAAGGAGTGAGAGGAGGTTGAAAGAAACGGTAGTGAGCATCCGATCCTCGGCCAAGCTATCGGGAGCTACGTTTAGCAAGGAAGCGAAACCGACGGCCTTGGATACGCCACGACTTGAAGAAGAAGAGAAGAGGACGAGAAAAGTAGGTTACAGGGGTCGGGCAATAAAGTTGACAGTAGCAGAACCGTTATGCTTTCTCACATTGTTCACGCGCATATCAGGTACACACATGAAGCGCTGAGACGGATTCGGTCACGCTCTTGGCAGGGTCCTTACCTCGAGGATCTCATTTATGCGCGCAGCTGAAGAATGCCGCTTGCCCAGCTGGAAGCTGAGACTCGAAGGCGTCCTCCCCGAGACAGACTGTCCCGTGGACTCGTGCGAAAGGGCGGGGACGAGAGGGTCCGGTGCCGCACGAGGATGAGCATCCTCAGCCATGACCGTTCTGTGCTCAATTGGGACGAGGATTATTACTGGCTGCGGTGATTATCACGCAATAACTGCGGTGTTGAGGCTAACGGTGGACGCGATTGTTGAGCGCGTACTGTAGAGACAAGATGGAAGAGAGACGTCGTTGACGAGGCAAGGATGCAAGATCCTGGGGTGGAGCCGCTGAGCGCGGATGTCGGGGACCTCAGTGTGTGTGTGTCGAGTGGCTTGTGACAGGCGTTACAGGCGCTACAAGCGCTGAAAGATCAAGGCTTCAGGGCGGGGGGATGGATTATCTGGGGCGATGATGATAATTAGCACCAGATTGCCCGATACACTACGTAACGTTAGGTGAGCACGTCAACAATCACCATGGGCACGACACTAACTAATAACTAGTTAACTACTAATAGCGATTTGTTAAATCTAGTTGAGTTACAGTAAGTTAGTAGTGTGGCCTTGTGCGAATAGCTTCATTTGCACTCCTCTTCACGGCTGCCAATCACTACAGTACAAGGCAATACCTCACTAGTCTTCTCGCAATGTCTCTCATACGGGGTCAAAATGATAGCTTATGGTTCACAACATCGTCGTCATATGACAAATATCACTTGTCCCAATCTCGTTCCAATCTCAGCCATCGACCCTTCGGCTCCCGTGATATACACCAAAGCATGGCATCTCAAGTACCTGCTTTCACCTTTGGCTGTCAACAACCTCATATGCACCTCAAGTGGTAGGATCCTTGATGGAGAGTTCTTTCAAGCTCGGCAGACAGATAATTACACCAATATCCAGTCTTAATCAATGAATTACCGGCCCGTCATGCTACACGCCGGAGATAAGATAGCGGCGCTTGGCCCGTAGCCAACTTCCATTTTAGGTAAACGGTCTCGGAGTGCATTAGCCACTTGAGCCACACTTCGCACGGGGACAAGCCTTACTTCCGGATTCTATGATGTGAAGCATCATGGAGGGACGGTGATAAAGGACAACGGTGAAACTTGGACCGGTGCTTTGAGAATAGATAAATAGATGGCATTGTACCCTAACCAATTCTCTGTATCGAATTCCCATAGCATTCAATCTCAAGCAGAATCCACCCCAACACCACCTTACTTCCACTCCTCAACTCAAACCATCATGACTTACAAGATCGTGGGCAAACAAGTCGGCCCTATCGGTTTCGGCCTCATGGGTAACCCTCCCCGGTCCTCACTGCATCTAGTGTTTCCCATCATGGGCTCTTCTGACACCTTATCCAGGCCTCACTCTGCGTCCTCTCCCAGACGAAGTCACTTTCGCTGCCATCCGTGCCGCCCTCGACGCAGGCTGCAACTACTTCAACGGCGGCGAGTTCTATGGCCCGCCCGGCGCAAACTCGCTGTCTCTTTTGCGCCGCTACCTTGACAAGTACCCATCTGACGCCGACCGCATAGTCTTCGCCGTCAAGGGCGCTCTGGGCTACGACTTCGTGCCCCGAGGATCCAAGGACGGCGTCCGCGAGAGCATCAATGCGTGCCTGGACACGCTCGGTTCCGCAGGTCGGATCGACCAGTTTGAGGCTGCGCGCAAGGACCCCAACGCGGACTACGAGGACGAGACGCTGGCGGCCATTGATGAGTACGTCCAGGCGGGCAAGATTGGGGGCATCTCGTGCAGTGAGATCAACGCAAATACGCTACGCAGTGCCGCCAAGAAGTTTAATATCACTTCGGTCGAGATTGAACTTTCACTCTTCACCACTGAGCCGCTGACCAACGGGATTCTTGAGGCTTGTGCCGAGCTCGACATCCCTGTACTTGCATATTGTGAGTTGAACCCTTCCCCAACGAACCCAGTTATTCTCTTCACTTAACTAGAACTTCATGAAAGCTGACAGTATCAACACCAGCCCCTCTCGGAAGAGGCTTCCTCGGCGGTCAGATCAAATCTGTACAGGATATTCCCGAGGATGACACGCGTCGTCTACACCTGCCTCGTTGGCAGGGCGATAATTTTGAGAAGAACCTCAAACTTGTCTCGGACATTGAGGTGCTCGCGAAAAAGAAGGGCTGCACTACGAGTCAGATTGCAATCAACTGGCTTCTGGCCCTGTCACGTCGCCCAGGCATGCCCAAGATTATTCCCATCCCTGGATCCTCCAAGCCGGAGCGTATCCGCGAGAATGCAACCATCGTCGACTTGACCGATGAGGACTTGGCCGACATCGACAAGGTGTTGGCATCCTTTGAGCCGGCAGGTGAACGGTACCCTGCCGCGGCCATGCACTTGCTTGATGCTTGAATGAAAGAGACAAATACCGGTCATGATACCGGGACCACTTAAGTAGATAAATAAATTCTTTTCATATTCTCGTGGCTTCGTATCATCATGGCCCATTTGCAAACGCAGTCTCATACAAGCCCAGCATCGCTACCCTCTGGCCGTCTCGCGACCACATGGATCGGCAAGGGATAACGGCATAGCTTGTAGGTACGTCTCTTGCGTTGTCCCAAATTGACTTGACTTGTATAGCATCCACGTAGACTATTGATGGCCTCTTAGAAACATCTTCCTGCTCGCTAGGGAAAAGTTGACAGAGGGTCTCTTGAAGAGCCTTGCTCATATCCGCCTCCAAGTCTCCAAGTGGCAATACTGCCGGGTCCTGGTCATGGCTGTAAGACACGGCACTGTATATGAGGGTGGCACTTGTTGTCTTGACAATGGTGTGCCAGACCTTCCAGCCTTGTGACCCGACTTCGGGAGGAGAAATCATCTCGAGGCTCATGTCTTCTACCTTTGAAAGTCCGTTATGAGCATGCCATTCCACGGCAGATTGCCGGGGAAGCTCCTCGACTTCAACAGCAAACATAGGTGGGACACAAGTCTCTGGCTCGTTCTGCTGGCGGAGTATGAGGGCGTCCCAGTCAGGGATGGACCATTTGGCAGCTTTCTCATCTGTAGCTCCAAGTGACATGTATGCTGGGTTGTACTTGAGATCCCAGAGATCAGGGCCATCTTCAGCCTCTTCTTCCTCATGCGGGGATCCGTGAGCTTGTTTCCACACACGCCCTGCAAGCTGAGCACTACGTTGCATCTCTTGCGGTAACTCAGCCCTAGGAAAGTAAGCAACAGAGCATGTCCACCACTGGACTTTGAGCTCTCGGCCAACTCGCCACAAATGCTGTAGGGAGAGTACAACCTGAAGCTCTTGGGAGGTAGCAGATGGGGACGGAAGTAACATCGTGGCTGGGATCAAAGGGATCTGCCCAGCAATAGAGATGCATCTAAGTCCCGTTACTTGCTGATGAACCGTCACAGGCACATCTATGGCCTGGCTGTAGGGACCAATGTTGGCAGGTGCCCAGTACGACCGAGACTGCACATGGAGACCATTGCGACCACCAGGGGCTTGGGGGACAGGGGCAGTAAGGTATACAGCGATATTAACCCCAGCTGGGAGCAGATCACCACACGATATGGTCACTCGGGAGGGAGGGTTCGGCTTGGGGAACAGTTTACCATACTCGCCGTTCACCTGAGGAAAGTCTGACATGCGTCGCAGAACAACGATGATGTTTGAGATCTGAGACGGATCAATGGCAGCCTCCGACACCAGGATCTTGATCTTGTCCACAACCTGGACTGTCTCCTCCAGGATCGATCTCTCGCTCGGGCTCGAATCCGGGAAGACAGACCACCGGTGAAGATCAACGTCGGCAGTCCTTGTACCCCTAGCGAACATCGTTGGCCGCCTCACAGCTGGGGAACCCTGTGGTTTCTCTTGTGCCAGCGGTGCAGACAGCATGTCAAAGACGGCTTGAAACCTCGGATCGAGCAGATCAGGGATCCGAATCGTTGGATCCTGTGCAGAATCTAATTTCTCTTCGAGCCGTGCGCCACCCAACATGAGCCAAGAGCAACCACCTCCCTCGCGCACGATCTTGCGTCCGCGCTCGGGGATGCTGATCCTGGACTTGAAGAGACGGGTAGGTCCATCCACAACAATGGTCTCGAATTCGCCACCCTCTCCGAGGGCTGCCGCACCTTCGGTTGAGCCGAACTTGCGCAGCGCGCTCTTAACACGGAGAGCACCCGTCTCACTCGATACGCGCTCCCACAGATACTCTTCGTCTAGGCCTGCGCTGGCGACCTTGATGATCCGTGCCTCTAGTCCAGCGTTGGCCATGTCAACCAACAGTTGGGTGTCATTGGAGGTGGTAGTAGTCGGGGGTGGTAGGATCGGATACTGCCACAGGTAGGCCAGGGGCACGAGGCCCAGGCGTAGGGCGATTGACTCGACGCGGGTGCGCTGGTAGGTTGACAGGATGGCACCGGCACAGAGAGCATTGGCCTCCGGATGACGGGCCATGATGGCCTGGAGCAGGGGCAGCATGGACTCCGTCTCATCGCTGTCCTGAGCGTCCGCTGTCACATCGTAGTCCCTCTCATGGCGGACCGCACTGCCGGCGATGGGCAGTCGATAGAGCGGCAGTCCAGTCGCGGCGGCATACAAGGGGAGGACTTCGTGCCCGACGGTCTGGTACATGAAGCTGTTCAGGTCCCTGTCGGAAGGTTCCCCGTCCGCGTGGACACCCTGACGATGGTCAGAGTCGTCATGGCGATCCTGTTGGACGGGCGGCTGGGGCGCGCAGGTACCCGGAACGATGATCTCAAGGCCCGCGGGAGTTGGGAGGACTTGAGGATCGGTCTTTGATTCCGCCCCAGTGGCGTCTTTCTGCCGGGATGAGGATTGTACCTGGACCTCCTCTGCTTGATGGTTGGTGCCTGAACTCGAGGTCCCTGCGCTTGGGAACAGATTCGCAAGAGCCACGATCCGGTGGCCGTGCTCGATGCAGTGGATCAGACTGAAGAAGCTGTCTTTACCACCTGAGATTAAAGCAATGACATTGAGACTATCGGACGACATGGTTGGCGTGGACTGCGGACGTTGTTTGTAACTACAAACAAGTCCTTTTGTGCGGACTGATTGCCCAAGCAGCTGGTGCCAGAAAATGAGGCTAGGGGCCTTCTGGTGGTAATTTGCCAAAGATCCAGAAGGCGTCCTCGAAGGTCCAAGGCTGCTGCGGATATTTGGTGTTGGTGTAAGAGTATCGATAGCGCAGGCGTGGATTCATTTGGTGGTGGAGGATCTGTGTTGCTGCCGACTCGCTTGTGGATCCAATGGCCGCTAGGCAGTTGTTAGCGCGATCCAACAGCCAAAGACTTCAGCCGGCCTCTATTCAACCCTTCCACGGACCAGGAAGCTTAGGCGTCTTCTAGCCAAACTGCTACAGCCTGTATGGGATAGCCTCGTTTGCTTCTACTCACCTCATTGCGTAGTCTGGTTCCAAGAAGCACCAGCGCTATCTAAGCCCCGGGCTCTGATGGGGTCTCGGGCGATATCCTGAACCATCCGGAAGCCGACCCTTCAAGGTGTCAATAGAGGATGCCAATGATTGTGAATGACATTGTTCATGTCAATCTCCCAGCCCCGTCGCCTCGTCTTATCTTCATCTCCGTGGGCCAGCTGTGGGGGATGTCTCCGGGATGGCGATCACCCGGAGACGGCACACGATAGCTCAGGCACCTCTTTCCATGGCGAATTGGGAGAAGAAAATTCTGGATCCAACAGAGAAGAAACGATTCGCGTGGGGCCCCATGCCTGAGCATCAATGACCCCAAAAGAGCGCTATCCCAGGATTCCAACGGAGTGAGGGTTGGATGAGGGTCGTGGCGGGATGCGCAGCGGGCGCCCGATGAGATCGCAACCGACTCCTAGGCTCGACTGAAATCCCCGTCGAGGGACCCTGTGGAGGTAGGTGGTCGGGCAGGGCGGCTACTGGAATCGTGGCTAGCATCACAGGCGTCAGTGGCTCGTCTTGGGTTCATGCTCGTGGCTCCCTTGACCTCAAACCGCTAATAGGATGAGACAAACACCACAGCCATGACTCGAGCACGCCAGTTTGAACTGAGGTTTAGGGCATGGAGGCAAGACTCCTGTCACGCATCCTGCTACCAAGACGTGTTTTGCAGGTGAAAGGACTCAGTTGGAGCATGGTTTCAGAAGAAGAAAGAGAGACACAGTGAGACAGTAGTCAGGCTTGGGTGGCAGCATTTATAAATTTTTGACCAATAAGTCAAAAAGTTTCTAAAAGTGTACATGATTTGCTATGATAAGTGCCTGTCATAATTGTGACCAGCACGCTCCTGTACTCGACATATCTAATCCAGCAACAGGAAAACGACAAACATAGAAGCAGAGTAAACACAAGAATATGGCCGGATGTCTCCATCCTGTCCACGGGTCTCAAGTGATACCGTCGTCCTGGCGAGCCCTCTGATCCAGCTTCAGGCTGCCCCGGATGATTAAAACGAGTGTAAGAACGGCAAGCTGCCGGTTCTGATGGAAATTGTCGTTGTTGGCGAGCTTATCCAAATCTTTCTCTCCATGCAGGCTTGGAATCTCCAAATGTAAAATCAAATTTTCCCCTCCGTCGCGCCAGGTTGTGTCCATGGAAGTTCCCCCAAAATTCCTCGCTCAACCGGCGTCAGTGCTCGGTTGGCAATTGGCAATGCAGTGAAAATCAAAGCGAAAAAAGCAGATGTCCTCCGTAGTCGTCAGGCGTAACAAGGAGGTCTCCAGAATTGTTGATACAGGTATTGTAACGGTGGTGTTGTGTAAATGCATTCATAACCGCTTGCACTCTTTTTTGCTGTGGGTTCCTTTACCCAAAGGTTCTGACCCAGATGGAATATGTTCCGTGACCCTACTGCCACCGCATAACTTGCGCGGGTAGCCAAGAGAATAAGAAGATCGTCAGCGTCGTACCGGGCATATGTCAAGATTGTCGGCTGACTTCTCGATCATGGTGTGATGTTGTGGTTGGCGTATCCATTTAGTCGGAGCGCTTGCGCTTCTTCTTGCCCTGGTCGCTGCCCTCATCTGAAGACATCTCACTTGCACTACCGGGAACCTCGGAGGCCATCTGGAAGAGTACCTTGCCATAGGTGTTATAGTCCTCAGCTTGAGGCTGGTGGACCATCGAGCCATCATAAGCATGGGAATCATCATCGATGAGGTTCATGACAATAGCACCACTACCATGAGTGCGAGAGTGCTGAGCGAGATTGTCGCTGCGGGAGAATTTCTTGCCACACTCGTTACACTCGAAAGGCTTGTCCTGGGTGTGCAGGGAACGGTAATGACGCTTGAGGTGTTCCTGACGGCGGAAACGGCGGTTGCAGAGCTCACAGACGAAGGTCTTTGATGGGTCCTCGGTGAGAGACTGCTTGCGTCCCCGGCGGTTGGCTGGAGCAGGAAGGGGAGCGCTGGTGGATTCAGAACCAGGAGAGCCGTTGGAGTCGCTACCAGCGTCGGCGGCAGGGGTAGATGACTCCTGGGCGTTGCCAGACGGGGAGGTCGAAGCAGCCACGTTCATGACGGGAACAGCGGCGCAGCAGTTCTGGCTATGGCTCTTCTTCACGCGCTTGTCCTGGTGGCTGTCTTCAGAGGCTGAGATGGAGGGGGTGCTGGGG
>JADDON010000256.1:0-72938 GCA_017140175.1 Fusarium staphyleae
ATACCTCTTGCACCTTCGTTGCATACCCCTACCCTCATAATACCTATGATCAGCACTAAATAAGCTTAACCGATGATCTGGACCATCTGGCTGTAACTTACAGTAGATACGGAGTACACTACCGGCAGCTAACAGACGGCGTCATATGATTGTTCCTCCGGCTAAAAGCAATGGATGCGGGGTCCCCAGTTCTGTATCTCGTGATGGTGATGGGTTGCTTAAGCGAGCTCCCACGGGGTGACCAACAACACCACGTTCGGTCTGAATAGGCATCTCGGCCTGAACTAACCCGAGTCCCGCTGAATGAAGTCAAGATCGTCTTTGCTTCTTCTCATGAAGAATACAATACTCCCCGCTCCATAAAATCCAAATCCCCGACTGCACAGTAAGTGTCTACCCTTGATAAGTGCTTGGCGGCATCGCTTTCTACATCTATTTCTTGTCCATCAAGCCTTATACACGATGACGAAGGAAACAACGGGAATTGCACGTCATGATCGCAACGTCGACGAAGTTGCGGCCACATCAGAGGTCTCTCGACTGCTTGCCCAAGACACGACACCTTGGCACAAAAAGAAGAATCTGAGAAAACTATACGCCTTTCTGGTGCCAGCCGCTCTGGGCGTCGAGATTACAACAGGTATAGTCTTCTCCGCCATTCAGCATACGGCAGCTCAGCTAAGATACGTTAAGGATTCGATGGTAGCGTGCTGAACGGCTTACAAGCTGTGGACAAGTGGCAATCGCACTTCGGATATCCCGAGAAGGCGACCCTTGGCCTCATATCTGCCTCCATCGCCATCGGATCCGTCGCCGCCGTACCTATCATCCCATACTCCAACGACCGCTGGGGCAGGAAGTTTAGTGTTATTCTTGGGTCGGTTATCGTTACGGCTGGAGTCATCATACAGACTGCGGCCACCAACATTGGAATGCTCATTGCTTCACGCATCATCATCGGATTTGGCTTGGCTCTCGCGCTCTCAGGTGCCGCTCAGCTTCTGGCCGAGCTGTGCTATCCTCGAGAGCGAGCTGTCATCATCGGCATCTTTCAAGTGTCGTGGTATATTGGCTCTATCCTGGCTGCAGGCTTGACTTTGGCAACTTACAGTTGGGCATCTGATTGGAGCTGGCGACTGCCTACCGTCTTTCAAATTCTGCCTTCACTCCTCCAGCTTGGCTTCATCTGGTGAGTATCGACCTTCGACTCGAGCCCTTTGTTGATGCTGGCGTCACGAGAGAGATATAGTCTGCTAACAACGAGTATAGGTTTATACCGGAATCGCCTCGCTGGCTGATCTCTCGCGACCGACATGAAGAAGCCCTCGCTATTTTGGTCAAGTACCACGGTGAAGATGATCCACACTCGGCTTTTGTAGCAGCCGAGTTCCTCCAGATTAGCGAGACTCTCCGTCTTGAGAAAGAAGCATCAACACGACCGTGGCGAGAGCTTTTCACCACAACATCGAACCTTCGTCGCGTCACGGTTGCTTTCTGCGTGGGACTGTTCTCACAGTGGGCTGGCAATGGCTTGGTGAGCTATTACCTGGCCAAAGTCCTCGCTACAGTTGGCATCACGGATCGCCTGAAACAACAGCAGATCAACCTCTCGCTCAGCTGCTGGAACCTCGTCACGGGTGCTGCGGCTGCCAGTGTCGGGACCGACTACTTTCCCCGCCGTACACAGTTACTCGTTGGCTTTGGTTCCATGTGTGCCATCTTCGCCTGTTGGACCGGCGCCTCTGCCGTCTTTGCTGCAGACGACACCAACAGCTCTGCTGCCATTGCTGTTGTCGCCCTCATCTTTATCTACTATGCTTTCTATAACTTGATGATGCCGTTGCAGTATCTCTACGTCTCCGAGGTGTTTCCGTTCATTTATCGCGCCAAAGGTATTGCGATTATGCAGCTGTCGAACAAAGGCGGCACAGGTTTCAACCAGTTTGTCAACCCAATCGGCCTTGACAATCTGAAATGGCGGTACTACCTTGTCTACGTTATTCTTCTTGGTGTGGAAACCTTTGTTATCTGGCTCATCTATCCTGAAACGAAGGGAGTGTCTTTGGAAGAGGTTGCTGTGGTCATGGAGGGTGATAAGGCCAAGGTGGAGTTGGTAGAGAACGAGAAGCAGGTGGCAATGGCTGAGAACGATGAGACTCGGGTTTAGTGTTCTAGTTAGTTAGTGACAGCAGGTCATTGGAAGTAGTTGCAACATCCAGCCTCGGTTCAAGGACAACACGGTACGCTAGCAATCCACAGCAGTGGTCGCTGCCTACATTCATTGGAATTATGAGTCTAGTGGCTGGTGCTGCCCGCTTTACTTCATCTCAAGCGTACAAGGCCCCGGCTTCCGGCTCCTCAACTTGCTCGCTAGAAAGCCCACAATGTCCATGACTTGTCTCAACAGATCCTTCAACCTCAGTCCTCATCATGCCCCATGCCAAAGGCTCCAAAGCTGCCTCGGGCTGTGGTATCTCGCCGGGATGATGACAAGCTGCCGCAATAGCCAAGCTACAACTGCCCACAACAGGTATTTCACTCG
Source organism: Fusarium staphyleae (assembly GCA_017140175.1). Taxonomy (NCBI): domain Eukaryota; kingdom Fungi; phylum Ascomycota; class Sordariomycetes; order Hypocreales; family Nectriaceae; genus Fusarium; species Fusarium staphyleae. The sequence goes on from JADDON010000256.1 coordinate 2,543, forward strand.
GTAGGCGGCACCAGCCTACGATTGTCAAACCAACAGGCATGAGAAACGACGCTAGAATGACAAATATGATTGCAATCGGTGAATAACCACACGTGATGAGACCCCATTCCATTAGACCGGATGAGGTGGTTCGACTTTCGACTGCGACAACAAAGATGCTTTGAGACAGCATCCAATGGACTAGAATGGATAACGCGAGCAGAGGAACGCTGAATCTGTATGGGAGCTGTAGAAAGTATCGAGATCGTTGCTGGCCTCTAGGGTTCGATGAAACCCGGAGTGACTTTCGCATGGCACCAAAGTCGCTCCATTCCTTTGCGGCGAACATACCAGTGAACAGGCCGTTGTACTGGAAGTAGAGGATGGAGAAGATGAGCTGTGGTAAGTTGGCCAAGAGAACACTCCTCGTCAACATCGATTGCCTGTTCTCGGCCCAAGTATCGAAGCCAGTCATCAACGCTGCCTCGCTCACGGCTCCGAATCCAAGATTCCATAGGCTCGCCAAGTCCTTGGGAGCATATAGTGAGTTAAGGCCGAATGATAGGAGGAATATAGAGACGATGAGGGCCACGCCGTATCTGTTGCGCAGAGTTAAGACGTATTCGTATTGTAACATGACCATGTCAAGGGTACCTTACAGTAAGAGGCTAGTTAGCCAACGTCCATGGCTAATCGAGGATGCCCATCGTTTCTTGGCGGGAGAAAAGGCGCGAGCTCCGGTCCAGTTCATGCCAGGTGTGCTCTTAATATCATCTTTGGACACCAAGCAACTTCCCTTAGAGAAAGAATCCGGATAGGTCAAAAACGACCGAATAGCATCCCCGAGAGTGAACAGGGGTTTCTGCGTCAGACGAAACGCAGAGTAAGCAAGAATTATGCCCTTAAGGGCACTCGTTATAATAACCACGATAGCCAGGAAGATGTTGAAGTTAAGCCGACAAAGCTGAGGGACAGGCTTGCTCAAACAGTACTTGACTCGAGAGCCAAATGGACGCCAATTGTCTGCATTTCGTTTAATACCTGGTAAAGCGGTGCGACACTGAGTAAGGTAGTCAAGGTCCGGGCATATCCAGTCAAATATTTCGTCCCCCTCTCCGGCTTTCCACATATTCCGTTGTCTCAGGGGCTCAACCTCTTTCCTCGGATCCGGCTCACAAACGAGCACAACATCACTTCTCGATGTTGGAAAAGCAGTATCGTACTCGTTAATGCATTCCAACGCAGTGAGATTGTCGAGCTGGCCAGCGGCGCCCTGTTGAAGAAGATGACGTATCTGTTGTATTCGAGACTCGGTCATGTTCACCGTATACTCTTCAGGGAACTCAAGTCGCTGGTCAACGTTGATAAGTGTGTAGTCGACCGTGGAAAGCGACGAAAAGATAACCGAGTTGAATCTGTTGGTTATTAGCATTGGAGTCTAGATTGAAGACGGTACACATACAACAGATGTAGTGGCACTGACGAAACAACGAGAAGCCACCAGAGAATGCGCTTTTCCCTCGACAACTGGCCTAGGTTACGAACGCTGAGTATACCAATATCCAGCCATTTCCCTTTCGCATGTGCCTTGTCCACTTGATCTCGCGTGGGTGCCGATAAACATTGCATTCCGTAGTTACTTGACGCCAGGAGAACTGAGCTTAAGACGTTGATAAAAACGTGAAGCGTGACGTTGAGGACCCGGGACCTCTCGCACGATCCTTCGAATAGAATCCGACGGCTACTGTCGTCTTGCTCGTCTCCCGTTGACCTTTTTGATGCCCAGATGGTGACTGTGAGGTTAATAACAAAGGCAATGAGAGATGCAATGGCACCTCCGATGAGGGTTAGCCTCCAGCCTGACTTGGCATTAGTCCAACGGCTCGTCTTCTCCTCTTGTACGGTAGTAGTAGGATCCTCAATCGATACATCCTCGGTTGCCATTATTTGAGGTGATGAGGTCTTCATGACTGTCGAACGATATATGGGAATACCGCTAATCGATCATGCTTTTCGAGGAAAGTCGGGGTCGGTGTTCAAAAGAGGCCATCTTCTTAATCAGACCATCAATCTTGGTCTGCCTTGTCTTCACTCTGTGGCGTCGAGCTATTGGACGGCTTGCATCTAGCTGAAATGGTTGGGGCAAATCGTAGGCAACCAAAAGGGCGTTGTGTGTCTTGGCGTGTTGGCACGAGGCTGATAAGTCATACGGGCAGAAACTGGGTGGACAAGTAACTACAGACCGAGATGACTGGTTGATAGTTTATGTCGTTTTCTACTATGTAGTGCAATTCAATATGATATTAACCGCACTTACATGACCCCGTGGTCTAAATCCGTACATGTTTTGTAGTCATTCGACGAATCCAAAACTACACAATAATACATTTTATGCGAAGTGAATATCGTCGGGGAATTCGTGCTATGATCTGCCATCTAACGTTAGCGATAGGATGTTGTCCTGTACGAGAACAACGGCGCAGGAGCACCACCTTATCGGTACGTTACTATGCGTTTCAGTGCAATTTGTAGCCTAGTTAGTACTCCGTAGACTAACGTTAGTTTAAGGTCTTTATAGCCAGAATAACTCAGCAGCACAAGACAATGACCCTGGCCTTTCTTTCTAGTCTTCGCTTAGGGCTGCTAGGATATCATTACTAAGCCCTTAGTTAATTTTCAGTCAAGACGCTAACGTCAGTACACTTTTATGGACGCACGCAGCCCCTACCTTGTCAATATCATGAAGCCGGGAACAGACATTGCTTAACCGCGGTTTGTTAACTTATATACTACATGGTCTAAAGCTAAACTTGGTTGACCTATCCCATCTTAGCCACGACTGTAACTATAGCATTGCCCACAAAGTCTCAACAGCTGCCAACCCTTCTACCATGGCATCAATAAGTGGGGAGTCATCTTCACAAAATGCCGCCTTGAAAGGTTTGCAACCTCTCGATGGGACATTCAGGGTGGATGACGTTTCAGAGGACTCTGGTCATGGTATGCGCCTCAAGTTACGTTGTCAAATGTAACATCCGCTTACTAAGGTACAGAGAATCATCCACGTCTTCCGGAAGCTGGTTGCGATATTTTCAGCTACAGCGAAGACAAGGTCACCGCCTCCAAGCCCCCGGCAACTTTCCCCTATCTTCTTGTAAACGTCGGCTCTGGGGTATCCTTCTACCAAGTATCGGAGAACAATGAGTGCGAGCGCATAACAGGCTCATCGTTTGGTGGTTCTGCTCTTTGCGGACTCCTCGTGCTCCTCACCAAAGCGCGCACCTTTGAGGAGATGTTGGAGCTCGCAGAGAAAGGAGACAACGCGAATGTCGACAAACTCATTGGCGATATCTACGGAATGGATTACACCCGTATCGGCATGAAGATGACTGCTGTTGCGTCAACATTCTGCAAAGCTTTCAGCTTGGAACACAGGCCAGAGACCACAGCCGATGCCGTGACCGACCCATCCGAAGGTGTAGCATCCTTCTCAGACGCCGATGTTTGCCATTCCTTGGTTTTCGCGGTGTTTAACAACATTGGCCAACTTGCTACATTGCAGTCCCGCGTTTACGACAACGCCGATATCTACTTTACTGGGCCATACGTTCGGGACTGTCATCTGATCATCAAGACGCTCTGTATTGCTGTTCGGTATTACTCTGGAGGGGAAAAGAAGGCGCACGTCGTGGGCAATCAGAGCCAACTCGTTGGTCAGGGGAGTTGATCCTGGTCCAGTTTAGCAAGAATATCAGTGATATAGAATGTGTAAGAATTACGCAACGCCTGATACACTTTGCAAGGAACTCATCACTCATGGATGTCAACTTTATGGTTTCTGGGCCGTAGTGATAATTAATTTATCTTTAGTCCTGCCTACTTTCGACTTGACGTATCTTGAGTCTTCACATTATGAGCCCAAGATGTGCTGATGTGGTTTTACGGTCATCACCCCTATAAAGCTGAAACTTTCTGTGTTTGACGTAATGTTGGTCGCTAGGTCAAAATTCTGCTTCGTATTTGGTCCGGGTGTCGTTCTTCCCTCCACCATGTAACAGTAGGTTTCGCTGTCAGGGGAGCCAAGAGTGCAGATCTTGGCCATTTCGAACCAGGATCGGGTTGACCCGCTGCTCAGGTCCCCATTTCTCATCCTGGGAACAGCTTCCGGCTGGTGAGAAGCCGCTCGGAGGTGGAGATACCGCAAGTTAGTCTTCAGTAGTTGTACGGCTCGCATGTTAAGCGAGGTGCCATCCTCCCCGCCCGTCCGTACCTGATCTTTCGCGTTCCTTTTCCCCGTTGGAGAAGGAAAGGATTTCACCGCTTTTCTCTCTGCCATCTAAGGTCCATATAAGTAGCTTTGTTTAAGTACTCAGGGGGTGCGTGCGTTTCTGACGTCTCTCATGTGTGTCCCCTCATATTCCAAACTACCTCATCCACAACACCTATCCTGGCCCCAGACAGCAACCAGCCAAGTTTTACTTACTCCATACCGCGAACTTATTTCTCTAATAAAGCTCTTTTGATACCGAGAAAACATTGCAGGAGTCACCAATCGCGCCCAAATTATGGAAGTAATGGCGCCACTGCATGCAGCGTTACCTGTTCTCGAAGTTCGTCTGGGTGTCGAGGAATACCAGAGTCTAGCCGTGACGCCATGGTTCAGCTACTCTGTATCACTACCTCAGCGTCCACTTCCCAGCATATCCGAACGACCACATATTAAGACGGAACGGCTCGTGGTTCGGCCTCTAACAACCGACGATCTGGACGCTTTCCACGACTTGCGTAGCCTACCCGAGCTCCAGCAGCAATCAAAGATCCGAGGTCGAACAGATAGAAATAAGGAGGAGACGAGACGAAACCTCGAAGAAATGACACAAGAAGAGCCGACGCACTGGAACTTTGGCGCTTTTCTACAATCCACCGGCGAGCTGATTGGCGAGGGCGGTCTACCTGACTGTGTGTATATGATCACATCAACATCCGGCTGGCCAGAAGCCGAGTTCTACATCAAGCCTGAATATTGGCGGCAAGGATACGGTACGGAGTTATACAACGCCGTAATGGACTCCTGGTGGGGGTTGGCACGCGAGCGAAGGCGACAACAGCTCCATCCAGCTGTGGCACCTGGAAAGGAGGCTGGCGATTCGGTAATGGAGGGTGTCATGTTTGGCTGGGAGCACGGGAACCATGCGGCCAGGGCCTTCTTTGGCAAGGTCCTGGCAGACGCACCGATCTTTGCTGAAGGTGGTTATGAGAGTGTTGACACGCGAGAAGGCAGGGAGGGAGGTCTTGTGCGATGGGATGGCGCACTGGTCGTTAACCCTAGACCACCTCCAGAAGATGAAAGCGAGAGTGAAGGGTAGTTTCGTGTATTTCCAACAATCTGAACAACGTATAAGTGCCAGGGCATAGGAAACTTGACACTGAAACGCAGCCTCGAAAAAAACGTGTTATCAAATTAGTACAGGTCAGTTCTCTATGAAAGCGGTTAAGGCACATCTGCTGAAGTGAAGAACCGACAATTCGTTAGAGGTGTTATATAACAGCTATTTCGGTACTAATGACGTACTTTTCCATACATATCTCTATCATTCAAGAAGTTGGAAGTCGGGGAATGAGCCGAGTGAGCCGGGGTGATCCTAGGTTGGTGGAACTGGGCGGAGACGGAACCGTGCATGGATGGGCTTGCAAAGTCCCCATCAGCACCAACATCACCGTAAAATGGATATGTACCATATCTTGGCAGCTTGGTATTATGTAGTCTCGCCGATGCGAAGGACTTGAACCAATCTTTTCGCTGCTTACTCGTATATTTAATTACTTGGCGTAGTTCCTCCGCCGTTCGCTAAAGTTGGCATCATAGCCTTACATGGAGATAGTAATATTCGTCCACCTATACGAAAGCCTCATATCATCGATACATCATAACACAGGTCGTACTAAATATGAGATTGTTCTTTAAGCTCAGTATGTTAGCACGTGAAAGTGATGAAAAGACCGCACTTCCCTATGAGACAGTATATCAAGTTTGTAGGCCTAAAGATCTCCCAAGGAGTAGACGACATCTAGCGCCTTGGGAGGGCCTTGGCTCCCAACTGAAACTTGGCTGCGGCTTTGTTGGCGGCAGATGTGTGTAGGGAAGAGGCAGCACACTCGCATAATTGTGCAGGGTGTACGGAGTCTCCGTATGCCGGCCATGTTGATATTGTCTTGATCTTGCAGCCCCGGGGCCAATTCTCATCAGCTTTGTCGGCTCGGAAGTCGCTCAGCAAATCGTTGAGTACCAATCGTCTGGCACCATTCATCCGGAGGATCACGTTGGATTCGAATCCCTGAAGCGATGAAGGCATCCTGGGCCCCTGAGGGTTGAGACGCAGAACTGGCTATGATTGGCTCATTGAAAACAAAGCGAATCATGAGAGAAGGGATTGTTCGAAATGTCTTGGCTGGTTGAAAGGAAATGGAATGATCGTAAGCAGAGTTCTTTGGTGTCGAGGAGGTCTCCGGGTACCCTACGGGCGCGCTCCAGCCGGGCCGAGGTGTTGCTCAAAATATGATCCCTGCTCATGCGTACATAGGTGTGAGGGTCTCACACTTTTGCCTCTATAGAGTAGCAGCTCGAGGGAACAGAAGTACATGGTCGGTTCTTCGGACAAGGGCAGGTCTCCCAGTCTGTATGTCTTATCGACCAAGTCCTATTAATGCTACTCAGTTGGCGTATGTGTCGTGTTCGGATTGCAACTCCGAATGCTTATTAAAAGTTAAACCATTTGAGTGAGAAGAAAGGATTGTGGATTATAAGAAGGATGTAATAAAACATGGGGGAAGAAGAAAATGACCCTGACACGCCTATATCATCCTCGATTTGTAACATCGGATCCATAGCTTTATGCTAGAGCCATCAACCCGTCCCCTGGGAAGTAACTCCTGATCCGGCTGTTCATCAATGCCAGCTTTGGTATGGAGGCGTAGAATAACTACGGTACCATTTATTCCCCTGTGCTAGTCCCCAACCGGCTGGGAATGCCCAGGAATGGTGGCGCAAGACTATCCGGTCTCGAATCAGTGGCTTTACGACCTCTTCTAAAAGCAACAATGCTCCAGTAGTCAATACTCTAAGTTACGGACCATATAACGTCTTGATATTCCTCCGACTATCCCCCGTTGGCTTCTTACAGGGGGGTACAGTCCCTGGTCTATTTTCTTCTTAGTTCTTACTCACTCCTTCTAACTACATCTCAACATGAAGTTTACTCTTGCTCTTATCTTCCTGGCCGCAGTCACGGTATCTGCCAAACCCGTTACCCCAAAAGAAGTCTGCGAAACAGTCGGTATAAAATGTCTTGCCCGAGCCCTGGTAATAAGACCAACTTCCTCAGGTCCAGGCTAGAACCAAAGCTTACAACCTCTTTCTAGCCCGAGTCTTGCGGCAAAGATAGTACCTGCGCTTGCAATGCTTGGCAGGAAGTCATTGAGTAAGTCCTGATGCCGACGCCTGGAATCAACAGAACTGTACTACTTGCTAATCATTTTGGTGTTTACAGCTGCTTGTCAGGTTGCACTAGTAGTCCTAGATACTGGCAGGCGAAAGAAAATGCCCGAGGACTTTGCCCTTAAGAGTTATAGCCATCGGGTATTCGGTTCGAACTATTGGCCAGTAGATTAGACTCACAGTATAGAGAAAGGGCCCGAAGGAAATCGGCATAACTGCCAAAACGAAATTCCGAATTTATGTGTACCCATTTGTTCATCATCAAGAAAATTTGTACATCTCAGTTCATTATCACATTGTATTCTACACTGTCCTCATACACTGCGTCCAACATCTTGTCTCCGCCCGTAGGGAACACAGTTACTAACACTGAATTGCTTATCCAGGTATTTGCAACGAAGTTGTCTCGAGAAATCTGCACACGACCTCGCACCAACTGATCATTAATAAATCCAGGATCCCGCATAAGCCATGAGAACACAGTATTCTAAACAGCAGTTTCCTAGAGATCTGACCAGATTTGGGAGGAGCTCTGTCCACTGCATGTTGAGGTGTGACTGTATGAGAAAGCGACATCTTCCCGATGTCTCGCCCAATCCCATAATCACGCAATTACCTATTCTGCCGGAATATACAAATACCGATTTCCAAAGAGCTCTAGAAAACCGAACTTTGTCCGACAGATCATCTGGAAGTGCCGGCTTCTCCGCACGCCAAGCCCCAGTTTGCTCTCTCGTCAGCTTACTCTGTCGAGGCCTCATATCTAGCGAGTGTTGAATATCTTCACTGCTGTGGAGTATCTGGCAATACCTCAGAACTGTGCTGGCATGGATTCTTTCCCGCTCACGGGCCTTGATGGCTACACGTCCAAAACCTTCAACTTCAAGTCCACGCCACACGGTGACATCCCTGTAGATGTTGTCTATCCGGTGGAAACGGATGGCGCCCCAAGTACTGTCCTTGTTCACTATCACGGTGGATTCTTGGTAAGTTGGCCAGTGATGGTCACTGGATCGTAGGCTACTTACTGACTCTTCGATGCTAGATCGTTGGCGACAGATACAGCTTCCTACCATACTGGCTAGTACACGCATGTGCTTCTCGCAAATGGATATTTGTGACCCCCGAGTACCGTCTTATTCCAGAAAGCACGGCCCATCACTCGGTGGAGGACGCGAAAGACGCATATGCTTGGGTGCGATCATCGCTCCCAGCCTTGCTTGACCGTACTATTGGCCCGGTGCTGCTGGCGGGATCAAGTGCTGGAGCATACCTGGCACTAACAACCGCCAGCACCGTCATTGAGAAGCCTGCTGGTCTGTTACTGATATATGGAATGTTGGACCCTGCTGGGAGTCGATACCTGACTACTGGCACTAACACCTTTGGGAGGCCGCCGATTGAGACAGCAGCTGTGCTGCGCGAATATCCAAAAGCCTCTGAGAACGATGCCAGAAAGACGATATCAGCTTACCCGCTGATTGCGGACGTGTGGACTGATCCCAGGCTTGCACTGATTGCGGCGCTTCATATTGATGCGTTATTCCCAGACTACCTCACCGGAGTCGATGGCCTTACTCGTGCCATTGCCAAAGGAGGCGTTCAGGAGATTCCAGATGCACACAGGCGTCTCTTCCCGCTGACATTTGGTAACTTGGCTGGCCTTCCTCGCACAATGTTGCTGCATGGCGTCAACGACTCAGCTGTCCCAATAGCGTGCAGCTTGAAGGCCAAGGAGGCGTTACAAGAGGCGGGTGTAGACGTGATTACGGAATTCCCCGAAGAGGGCGAACACGGGTTTGATGGACAAGCCGGTAACGTGGACGTGGAGGGTGATAACGGAGATAACATCTCTGGCGTGGGAAGTTTGAGAAGGGCTATTAGCTTCCTTGATGAGTCGATTGCTAAGTAGAGCATATAGTCGATTGTCTGGGGGTTATTTCCTAGTGCTGGGAAACATAGACTTTTAGAGCATTCCATCCCACGTAACAACAGCACGCTTTGTTTCAATAATGTGCTATGGATCACTGAATGATAGACTGTGATGATAAATGCTCTGGTTAGAAGACGGTATGTCCAACTGATTCATTGTTATGGAATATGGTAGCTTAAATATTTCAGACGCTCGACCAAAAAGCAGTCACTAGAGCTATAAATAAGGAAATGCCACATATTGTCCGCTGGGAGTTGCATGCAGCCCAAAAAGGGGAAGATATAGAACGTCGCGCGTCACTCAGGTACGTCTTCTGATTCGGAGTTGACTCATAGTAGTCCGAGTTGAAGGTCGAGTTCAAGGAGACTTTGCCCACCACCTCATCTGACTCGAGACGGATATACGTATCGACCGTGTGCTCTTTGAGGCCTTCCTGGGTAAAGAGAAGCTGGCGACCGCCCCGAATCCAGTCCCCGTAGCCGCCGTAGCCCGTGTGCTGGCCGTAGCAGAGGTTGATACCACTGCCAGTGACTTCCATCCCAGATAGCCGCGTATCCCACTTGTAGCACCATGAGTTGGCATGGTCATGACCGAAAAACAGTCCCATCATGGCCGGTTTTGAGACCAGAGACTGCATAAAGGGCAGGTCTTGACCTCCGTAGTCACAGCTCCCACCGTTGCCATCTTCGCTGCACCACCCTTGACTCTGCTGGATAACCTTTTCGTCGTTGATACCGGGATGATGATTTGGGTCAATGCCAGTATCCTTCTGAAACGCGCGAGAAGCGTGTACAGGGATGTGAACAAACGCAACTGATGGGATCTCTTTGTCGTGCTCCTCGGTAAGAGCGGCGTAGGTTTCATTAAACCACTCTACCACACTCGAGTCCACCCAATTAGGCTGGGCGTTGCCCTGGTAATAAAACCCTCCACGACTATCGAAGAACCATAAGAGTAGCTCAGGAGTGCAATCCTGGGTTCTCTCACAGCTTGATGCGTAAACAGGGAGGTAATAATTGGTGATGCCAGCATCGGTCGAATTAACCATGTTGTCGGTTCGAGAGCCTGGCCAAGTGTGCTCGCGCTCCAACATGTCGGCGCCACGGAGGTTTTTGTGATGATCATGGTTTCCATAGGTAGACGCCCAAGTCAAGTTTCTTTCAACCATGGGAGCCACGATCTGGTCCATGTAGTGGGTGCTGTTTTCTCGGTAGGTGTCTTCGCCGTTGATGAGATCTCCATTGATAACGACCAGATCGGGGGGGTCAAAGTCTAAGACATCGCCCATGACCTTGACTGATCTGCGGTCTTGTTCCGGGCCTGTACCAGACGGATCTGCTCTGTGTTAACCATGTGAAGCAACGTGAGTGGAATGTCATCTACCAACCTTGTGCGAAGTGAAGATCGGAGAAAACACAGATCTGAAATGTTCCGTCCGTGCTGAACCTCAATGGATCAAGATCTTCATTGCTTGTCGCCTGCGGTGATGCGATCTGAAGGAATAACCCCGCCACAAACGGCACCAGGATAGCTGACGACAACATATCCAGATGAGCTCTCAACGATCAGCCGACGCTGATAGCTGTGTCTTGAGGGTCTCTGATGTTCAGCTAGAACTCCCTCACATCCGAGACAGCATACGAGGAAAGGTAACTGAGGCTCCATTAGGGCGACGAAGCTCGGAGGTCTCGGCCAACCGGACCGGCAAAACAAAGAAGTGAGTGACAGGGCCAAGAGAAATCAGGAGGCGATGACGCGTTGGAGTGTCGTGAGTGGGGATGCAACATGGGAAGACACGCGTATCATTCGATTGCCTTTAGGGTTTAAGATAAGATTATAGGCCTAATAATATCTCCGTAAGGGTTTAGTCAGCTTGGCACAGCAGCTCTTTGTCCGCTGGGAGATTGCCTTTCCGTCATATAAGTTACTGGAAGCTGGGAACTTGTGTGAGAATGGTTGATTCTATAAGTAGCTGTCTTCTGAAGCACGATTTACCAGTCTTTTTTGTAAGCACGTATTCCAGGACAGCATCGAGAGAAGCGACAAGTCCGGCAGTTACGTCAGCCAAGGAGGAGTGAGTAGGCTGTGTACCAGAAGTTAGTTAGTCTGGGCGCGCGGCTCGGAGATTGTCATGGTGAATATTACGAGCTAAAAGCACCACTAAAGGGGTAGATTATTTCATTGATTACTCCGTATAACCTATAGCTATCCATCGTGAAGCCTCAAGCATCATTTCGACCTGTGGATCCGAGATGAGTAGCAACAGAATGACCCGCAGTGACTCGAAGTCAGTTTGAGATAGACACCAACGCCAGGGTCTGTAATAAAGACACTCTTTCTGAGCGAGGGAGATTTTAGCAGCGAGTTATGGGGTGGCCGTACTCTTATTTGATGTTTATCAACCTCATGGAATGACAAGGGTATAGGATGGCATGATACACAAATCATAAGCAGAGAGTGTTTGTGATGAGTACAGGTCAGCGACGTGACCTGCTATCAGACAATAAAGTGGTGCTCCAGCAGTGACGCGGATTGAGGCCAATATTGTAGCTGTATATCATGGCATAGGACGACGTTCAGTGCACATTGATGGCGAGACTCTGACCAATTGGCTTCATCTAGTCTATGTCTTCAAATGGAACATTAGAAAGCTACAAGAAGAGGCTACGAAGTAACACATTTCAAAGTTGTTCAACTTTTTTGAAAAACGCATGTTCCCCTCCACGCCCTGGCTCCTCGCAGACCTTGGGGTTGTAAATCTGGCGTTTGGGTCCGTTTCCTATTTCAACTTTTCGAAATGCTTCCTACCTCCTAGATATGATTAACGCGCGTCTTATCTGTCGCCCCAGTACTTGCTCCATGCCGGCACGTTGCTGATAGTCCCAACTCAGTGACTCCAACTCTGACTGAGAACTCTTTCGCGCACCAGCCGCGTATAATAACAGAATCCAGGAGCTTAGACCGTATTTCAAACGAGCCCCATCGACTGCGGAGCTAATACTAAACACTATCGCGTGCATTGAATGAATGACTCAAATTTTGTCATTTGCTAAGGGTACACAGTCCTCATACTACGTGAGTGTGTCGCTTCTTTAATGACTATAGTCTATTGCAAAACGGGACTTATTTCATATTCTACCTCTACAAAGAGTGACTCGAACGTATATGAACCTGCATGGTAATGAGATAAGTCTCTGGGCAAATCATATGGCACCTTCTTGATGGAAACCACATTACCAGAAAGCCTCGGGAGACCTCAAAGCACGCTCAAATTCCCTAGAAAAGAAAAGGCTGAATGCTTCAGAATGTAAACTTTTATCTTATGCGGTACATTATCAGCCTAGGAAAATCCAACGGCGTTTTGATAAAGTCCTGTGAAAGTCGTATTGTACAGGGTAGACACTTTGTCAGACAAAACGAACATACGAAATGCGTTGCTATAAAATTCATCCTGGGCTGATTGATAAAACGTGTTACAGACCGGGCATAGGACCTTCCTTCCTTGTAGGTCACATGCTCCTTGGAAATATTGAAAATAGCACCGGAGGCTTTTATGACTCAACTTAAAGAGAATTTAAGAATTCGCGACTGACCAGAATATAGATGGAAACCAAGAGAAACGAGACTATAACTGAACCCTGGATGGTTGACAGTTGAACGTAGCTTGAGAGGCGATTCCATGGCATAACGCTCTATTTAGGGAACACAAGGCAAACAGGTAGAAACGAAATAATGACATAAGAAATTTTAATAGTATAAAAACACTCAAGAGGAGCTAGGAGGGTCCAGGCAAGCCGAGATCGTGGCGTTCTTTACTGGCGATCCAGAAGCTATCAAGCTACTCTGGTGATCGCCCATGTCTTTGAATTTGACCTTAGCCTCTTAAAATTCGCGCCAGAAGATTTTGCCAGTCTCGAATCCGAGGAAAAGCTTCAGGTGCTAACATTGGGTGGACTGGTTGGTGGAGCGTAAGGACAAAACTGTATGTGTAGTAGAGCACCTCAGCACAGGCAAAGGATACGGATAAAGTTTCTACAAGCTATGGGAGAAAGCTACTGGAACTATTCTAGTGGTCGTCTGCGGTCTCGAAGGGGTCAAGTGGAAGCATGTTAGCGAGAAATATTGATACTATACTGCTTTGAACACACTCTGTTCTACTAACCCGCATTCTGAGAAGCATGATCTGAGTGTGGTGAGTCAGAAAGCATACCAAGCTTCAGCCCTGCCCGCGGCTAGTCTGATCGCAGCCATCGTTAGCTCCCATGATCGCCTCAGCTAAGCCGTCTTGCGCCTGGCCAACATTCCAGGACCCGGCCATAGAATGGGAGCCAAGAATGTTATTTCCTGGCCTACACAGCAGCCAGTCAAGTGGTTCCCCGGGCATCACCTCGTGTTGAAGCTTTCAGGGACAAAACTCTGCCCTGCCCAACCTCGAACCCTTCTCGTCTGTTAATATCCCCTTCGATACTGACCTGAAACCTTTCCTGGGACTGGAAACGCTCACTCATACTGAAAATGCCGTCCACGGCATATTTCGAGGTGTGCTGGTCCGTCTTTAGCACAATATGTCTCGTCAATTGCTTTTTTGGCCTCCTGGTCTGTGAAATCACCACCTTCACTATCCTTGCCGCCGTTCCCATTGTCTCCTCGGCTGCGGGCGCCATTGCAAATGGACTTTGCTACTACGTCTACTACCAGTCACACTCTACCATCAACAGAGTCATCGGCGCCGTTTTCTCAGATGTGTTTTGGCTGGTATGCGGATCCTTCTTCTTCATCTTCGACCCAGGCATGCTGACCACAACCGTCTGAACAAACAGATCCAAGAGGCTAGCATGCTTCTGTACAGCTACATCATCCTGCGACGCATCCTTCGAGGTCGGCGATGGCACGTCTTTTCAGCCTTGTTCTGGCTTCTCATCATCCTCACTGCTATTAGTCGTGTTTTAATCGGTATTTATCGAGTGCGGTTCATTCTTGAAAACGACCACCAACACGAAATCACGGTCAACTATCTTCATATCGGCTATTTCACATTCATGGCAATCTCCGAGTGTCTCAGCGCCTATTTCCTCATTGCGACATTTGTATCAGCGACGGATACATCTCTTAATGCGGCCTTGAAAGTCGGTCTTCTTCGCTATTTGACCCGGAGTACTGAACTTCGCGTTGCCTTTCTCGCCATTCTCGGCGTTGCTCGAACTATCATACATCCCTTTCAAGTTGCCGGACAACGGGCGGAAAATATCGCTAGCGAACTAGATCGCTTCCTCTATTGCCTTTTCTGTCTTTACCCTGTTGTCTTATAGTAGGTCTACTGCCATTACTCTCACCGGCAACAGCTAACCTCAGTTTTCCTCTTAGTATCGATACGCTTGCTTCCAAGCTTCGTTTTACGGAGCAGGTACGTGAACGCACAGAAGCATATGGCTACAGTGGAGGTGCAGACCAAGCAAGAAGTGTTGCTCCCAACAAGCAGTCAAGGGGTTATACAGCGAGAAGCGAGAGTGAAGCCGAGATATACGGCGGTGGGCGGCCGACAGAGGCAGAAAGGAGCAGCTCACAGGAGCAGATTATCAAGGGTGAAGGGTCGCAGGGAAGGGTCTCAGAGATCGACCTTGACGAGTTAAACCTCCGCGGACAAATTAGCAGAGAGACCAGTGTGCTTAGGAGCACATAGTAAGATAGATGTAATGGCAGAGTTCTAGTTATCTCATAAAGTATATTTGCTATATCAACGGGACTTTTTACAGCTGAAGTCTCTGCATTGTATGGCACGTAAACTCGCGTCTAGGATCTACCAACGTATTCCTGAGGGTGTCACAACAATAATTTCCACGCCGATACCGTATTTCTTATAGTGCTACTGAATAAGAAAAAGTAGTCACCCACATCAAGGCGTGGGGCTCGAAACAAAATCGTGGGAACAAGGGTATATGCCCATCATCTAGCTAGGAAATGTGATCAGCTAAGAGAGTAGAATAGACTGAAGAATGATGAAAATCGTATGGCTTCATGTAGTATTATAACCCTCCATTCTGAAATATGCATGGCCCCATGCGTTGTGGCCTCTTTTATACACCCTGCAACCACACTCACGATGTCGTACACTACTTTGCTTTGCGCGGTGAACGTGAACTTGGGCAGAAGTTCCTCAACGCAGAATTTCACGAGGCCCTTTGCTTGATCAAGATGTATTTACCAAGGCTTTCTGGGGTATTTCTCGTGGTATAGAACTCAACAAACTGGCGACAGCTGCTTCATAAACGAAACTCCAACAACCAAGTTTGTTTCCACATCCATATCCCACCACTAGTTGCACCCGAAACTTGGCCCACAAATGATGTGCTATCTTGAATAGAAATGATTGGATATGGCGTGGCGCATTGATGGAGGCTCAAGGCGCATGATGTTGTGCAGCAGAAACGCCTTCGCTGACGGAAGATAAACCCATCGTGATCAAGCTGAAGCCAATAGTTTCCCCACGATGCCTCCATAGCACATGTCTCACCACTTCACCCGTTTGCGTGAGGCTAGAAGCCAATCAAGTCCCCGTGGGGGAGCGGCTACTTATCTCGGAGCAAAAGTCCGGGGGGAACCAGGCAACACGAAAACCTGGCCTAGTGTCGATTATATACCGCATGCGGCAGGCCAAAGGTGTCATGGTGTCATTACCACTACGCGGGGGGCGGCTTAAGGGTGTGCTCCCGCAGAGGTAGCGCCATCTTCGCCAGCTGCAATACAGTGACAAGCTGGTGGCTGAATGACGTTGGAAGCCCAGCTTGTCCTACCAGCACACCGCTACTTATCTCGAGGTGTGAGCGACGTGAGAGACGTCATTGTAACTATTTCATTCAAAGCCGAGACAGAAGCCAACGTCGGTGCTACACGTCTCAATGTTGAGCTCTCCATGTCTCTGAGTCCCCCGCAATGTCTCGTGCTACATCCTCCCCTGTCGATATTGAGCACGGCGATGCTCGAGGCCGCCGCAATTCAATCCTCACTGATTTCCTTCCAGGGAGCTTGCCTTCGTTTGTCGACCAAGCGCCTAATGTGCAAGAAATTCTGAGCAAGGATATTGACGAATGCTCGTCCTCGGACGCGGAAAGCCAGACTGAGCACGCTCACGACGACTCCGATCTCAAACCAGCAGATGCACACCTCGCCTTCCATCCCAATGGCGTCTCATATGGATTCGGCGTCTCAACCGTTCCCATCACAGGCCTGGATCTTCCAGTTGCTAATCCGCATGACCTCGATGCATCGCGGCAAGCTGAGGTGGATTTGCTGCGCGACAATGATATCTTGCCGCCCAAGTACCCTCGTCGAGGATGGAAGCTAGGCCATCTATACCGACATCTCTTCAGTACCAGGATTAAAGATCACAAAGGGCCATCTTCTCCCCCCAATCGAGCATCCGAAGCGACCCCATTGCTTGGAGAAGGCAGTCTCGGGTTACCTACGCCAGCCGCTGAGGTTGTGCATTTCCAATGGGAGCAGGCCGTAGCCTCACATCACATTGAAACGACTTGGCAGCGAGAAGCAAGAACGCTTGTGGGCTATGCAGCGCCGCTGGTTGCTACGTTTCTGCTACACTACTCGGTAACAGTGGCGAGTGTTCTTTCAGTTGGCCGTCTCGGTATGGAGGAACTGGCTGCAGTCAATCGTGAGTACGGTCCCCAGACTACACTCGGTACAGCATCTAACAGTCTGACGATAGTGGCAACAATGACAGCGAGTATCACATACTACGTCCCCGTGCAAGGCCTCGCGACATGCCTCGACACGCTATGTGCTCAAGCATATGGCTCAGGGCACAAGCACCTTGTCGGTCTTCAAGCGCAACGCATGACTCTGCTGCTTTGGCTGCTCATGCTACCCATTGCTGTAGTCTGGTGGCTTTCGGAGCCAATACTGGCCGCTGCTGTCGGCCCTGGACAAACAGCAACTCTTGCCGGCCTCTACCTCCGAGTCTTGATTCTGGGCATGCCTGGAGTCGCGGCCTTTGAGAGCGCCAAACGGTTCGTCCAGTCGCAGGGTCTCTTTCATGCAACGACATACACTTTGCTCCTTGGCGCGCCGCTGAGCTTTTTCCAGAACTGGCTATTTGTATTTCGTCTGGGCTGGGGATTCTCTGGTTCTGCTGTTGCCATGGCCGTTACGCAGAATCTGTTGCCAATTCTGCTTGTCTTGTATGTTCGGTTCTTTGAGGGTTCTGAATGCTGGAAGGGTTGTAGTCTCAAGGCTTTCAGCAACTGGGGTAGGTCGCAAGCCTTTCTGCTTGGCTCATTGATACCTGAGCTTACTCACGTACTTACTCACTCACAGGTCCGATGATCAAGTTGGCCCTACCAGGCATGATCATGATCGAGGCACAGTTCTCGGTTCTAGAGATCTTGACCATAGCCGCCGGTCGATTTGGAACGGCGCATCTCGCAGCACAGAGTGTCCTTGTTACCGTCACGTCAACCTCGTTCAACATCCCTTTCCCGCTAGCCATCGCAACTTCTACTCGAGTTGCAAACCTCATTGGAGCAGGTCTAAGCGATGCTGCGCGGATAACTGCAAGAGTGGTAAGTAGCCAATCGAGCCTGTATATGTGCTGCGCAGTCACCATCTTCCGTTGCTAACGCCGGTTCTTGTAGGCCATATTTGCCGCAGGTTTCGTTGGGCTATTCAACATGACCATATTCATTACACTCCGAAGACAGCTACCTCGCGTCTTCACAGACGATGATGAAGTTATTGACATTGTTTCGCGTGTAATACTAGTCTGCGCGCTGATGCAGATATTCGATGCTATGGCTGCCGTGTCGCATGGCCTTCTCCGAGGTATCGGACATCAGGCAATCGGAGGCTACGCAAACCTGTTTTCATATTACGTCGTTGCCTTGCCCGTTGCTCTTGGGACTGGCTTTGGTCTGGATTGGAAGCTGGCTGGCCTATGGGCCGGGCTTACAGCCGGTCTTGTTGTGTAAGTTCCTTTGCACATCTTTCTTCTAATGCTTTGCTGACCACACATTCCTAGCGTCTCTGGACTCGAGACATTGTACCTCTACTATACAGATTGGAAGAGCGCTGTTGCTCAAGCCGAAGCTAGGATGCGAACAGAGACCCGTAGGATGTCACTGATATGATAGGTTGGCCGGATGCTGCCTAACGAACCATCACAACCTGTCCAACTGCGGTGATCTAGCGCTTCTTTGTTTATATAGCTACGTACAGAGCGCTTGGTTGATCTACAAACAAATCTGTTGCCAGGAAAAAGCGCGGTTGACTTATCATCGAGTATATGGGTTTATTGCTGCCGCATCAGGCTCAAAACGACGGCCCGAGAGAATAACGGCTGTCCCATCTGATTACGACTTTGACTCTACTCAAAGCTTTGGGTTGATTTCAGTCTACAAAGATGTGGTGATCCTTTCGAGAGTTTGGCTCAAGAAACTTTGACAAGAATTTCTATGTATCGATGACAATTGTTTTACAAGATTAATGCAAATGAAAAAGGATTGTGCAGCACTTCTGCGAGAGGTTTAATCTACCTTTTGCGAAATCTATCGCTGCCACTAAGGTTCATCTCAAATGTCGAAGTGATGTATAATGTTGGTCAGGTTATAAAGAACTGCCTAAGAGGATGGTATTTGTGCATTCCGCTTATATAGAGTTATTGGATACTTGGTAAAGAAATGTGAAAGGGGAGTTAGAAACATGAAGTTCAAGTATACGTGAACCTTTGGTTGTAGACTCTTAAGCTACTCTAAAGTAGATGACGCAAAGGATTGGTAACCAGCAACTATGTGGCTAACACTGGTTAGGTCGACACTCGACACGGCATAGCAGAGTAAAGAACCCTTGTTTCCAAGACCTAACTCACTGTCGAGCAAGAAGGATTGTGTAGTTGAACGCACTATTGAAGTCTATTACGTTAGTGAGCACTGCTTGAATGCACAAGTATCAGGGGTGAGCGTCTATCCGCACCTTTTTACTATGAGGGTTTTGGGTTGCATATAAAGGAAAGCATAACGAGCCTGCGGACGACTAGATTCGTAAGATATCACTCACGCACCTGTGTATGCTATCTCCGATAACCAGGAGAAGGTATCTCCGACTCCAGATCATCTTGCTATAAGTATAGCGTGCCTTGTGAGTATTTCCTTTATTCTCTTCTACTCTACACAACACCAAACATACTCATCAACCTCATCTTCCAAACACAAACACAACCACATCTGAACCACTATCTCATCTGCCAAACACCATAACAATCAACATGGGTTTCTGGTCTACTCTCTGCTGTTGCCTTTCCGGAAGCTCCAGCCGCAGTTACGACAGCTACGGCTACAATAACGATTACCGCAGCCCAAGCCGGGGCAGCCCAAGCCGAGTATCCAACTCGAGACGCCGTCGGGACTCGTGGTCTGCCGAATTGGGCTCCGAGTATGAAACGCGAGAGGCCCAGAAGTACCATGGCCGCTGGGAACGTGCAGGCGCTGCTGCCGCTGGCAGGACGGGAGGTGTTCCCGCACGGGAGTACGGTCGCTATCGCCGAGAGAAGTCGGAGGGCCACGGTTCTCGTATCCCTGCGAGCCATCGCCGCCACTATAACAGGACCCTCTAGATCTTTGGTAAGTTGGTTGGTTGTCAAATACTGAGTGATAGCTAACTCTATTACAGATCACTGTCATCAGATAACTGGATGTTCCGCAGTTAAGATGAAGATTAGGAATGGGGGATGTTATATCGGCTGTCACAAAAGTGACTTATAGTTTATTATTATGGGATGTGAGAAACGGAGTCAAGAGCTAGGCCAGCATAGTCATTCGGGATGCTAGGTAGCAACAATACACACTCCTTCTTTTATCTGCACGTCCACCATAAATACTTGTGGTGTTTACTATTTGTCGGGCTGCTAGTAAAGATCTGTCAAAATGGAATCCCTATATGCATGTAATTATCACGGCTGCGTCACGAGACTGTGCAGCGGTGTCTAACGAATAGATGAAGTATTGAGAAGCAATGGAGCTTCGGAGGTTCGTTTAGCGTACGAAAGGTGTACGAAAGTGACTAGAAAGAAGTCATATACAACAACATCATACCACTGGCTTGCTGATGATATCCTGATGGAGTGAACCTAGAAGGCAAGACATCAAATGTTTCATCTTATAATTGCTATATCAACGATCACATTTCGTATAGTTTATCGAGCTCACTCTTGAAAACTTTCTCAACTTCTGTCCTGCGGATATTTCCCTTCGTTGCTGTTCGCGGGAGCGTCCCTCGAGGCACGACCATAATGAATCGAGCGTCGTCGATGCGCTCATGCATGTATCGTCGCTGATGAAACGGCGCAATTCTTTCGAGTATTTTCCGCTTCAAGTCCTCAGCATTATTCTCGACGCCGTCTTTTGGCTCCACGATCATGGTTGGCGAAGGTCGCCCAACGCCCACAACCACAACTGCGTCAATGAGGTCGTCGCCACAGCTCTTCATAGCGTTTGCCTCAATTGATCCAGTGTCACATCGAAGAGCCATCTGCATCTTGATCCAGTTATCATTTCGTCCTTTGGGCAGATATCGGCCCGGCTCCGCTTCGATGAATAAATCCCCGGTGTGGAAATTTCCATCAGGCTGGCGTAAGTTCTCAGCTGGACAGTCGGGTGCCTCTGTGGAAACAACCAACTCGAGCAACTTTTCGTCCGCATCCGAGCCATTGTCTAACGGTATGAACTCATACTTGGACCCGGGGAGAGGCCTAAGGTAGGGTGTGTCCTTTTCTTGAAGCAGCATTAGCCCGACCTCGGTAGAGGCAAAGACGTTGAGAAGGCGAAGGCCATTCTCCCGTGCCCATAACTCATCGGCTGGGTCGAGTGCTAGCCCTCCGTAGGCAATGGAGTCCAGCCGTTGAAGAATGGCAAGAAGCGAAGGATCGCGGCGGGCTTCACGGAGGACTCCCGATAGGAGGGTAGGAAACATGTTAAGCAGAGTGAGTCCACACTGTTGAACAATTTGGCGTAGTTCTGCGGTAGAATATGGTATACTAGTTGGGAAGGCAATGCAGCCGCCTCGATAGATGGTGTCTACAAACATTAACGTGGCGCCCATATGACTAAAGCTACCACTGCGTAGATAATGAATTTTAGTAGATTGCAAAAGCAGTGAGTGTAACTCAACTTACACCGGCACTTCGACCTGTTGTCCTGGCGATGCTCGACGTAATTCTGATAGGTACCGCGTCTTGTCGATCGCAAAATCCAGCCATCCCGCAGTGACAGGCACCAGTTTTGGGATTCCGGAAGTTGAGCCCGAGGTGTGGTAAATCATGGCGATATCCTCAGCATTTTGAGGCTCCCAAAGAGCAGGCAGTGGTAGCTTCTCAACGCCTGGCTCGGTGAGAAAGTCTACCACGGGGTGCGTCTGCACCGGACTATGCTCTAAGATCGACTGAAAGCTGGGGTCGTGAACGAGCGCAGCAGCCTTAGTTTCTTCCAGGAGTTGATAGACGACGGACGGGTCAGTCATGCGTAGAGAGATAAGCTGGGGAATATAACCAGCTCGTGCAATACCCCACATATGTATAAGATCCAGATATGTGATGCCTTTCAACCTGGAAGATATTTGAGCAGAGGTGCATTCACTTGAAGTCCAGCGATACTAACCACAGCCCGACTACAGATCGTTCTTTGACGCCCTGGTTCCCAAGCCGATCCGCCCAGAACCTTGCAGAAAGTTCAACATCTCGTTGATAAGAAGAGTATGTGATAGTTTTCCAAGTTGTCTCCTCTGCCTTGCTTTGGGGTACTTTCACCGCTGGGAAGGACGGGTGCTTTGATGCAGCATCCTGCAGAGTGGTAAGGTGAGTGCGGAAGGTAGGCATATTGAGCAAAAAAATGAAAGCGAAATGTACTTTTTTGGTGACTATGGTGGAGATATGGCGATTGGGATGTATAGACCCGTCTCGTGAACAGACACCGGCAGCCACTCGTTTTAATACCATGAACAATTCGTGCACAGCCCGACTACGAAACTCCGTATTCAGGGTTAATGACGTCAACCCGTTACCGTCCCTGGCGGGTCCTTGCTCTCTGCCTCAATAGTGACCAGGAGGTGAGCTTACGAGGTTTCGGATATAAGTGAGTGCTAGGTCGTGGGACGTCCGGATTGGATCGACAATAGTCATGCATCGGCAATTCGGCCGTAAGCTGTAAGCAGAGTAACCCACAATGGCTAGATGTAACATGGGTACGACATGACACATAGAAATAACCAGCTCAGGTCTCTCTGCTTAGTTGGTGAAACAGTAAAGGTGGGCGTGGTTGATAACTGTCTATTTACCTCAAGACGGAACATATACTATTCGTTAGAATTATATTTTCAGGGTATTGAAGGAGTGTATAAGTTTTACTAATAAGAGTTTGTTTATCAGCCACATGAAACAGATGAATAGACTAAATTTCGTATTCTTTTCGCAATATCATCCATTTTGTCAATGTCAAGCTGACAGACATAGTGGCGTTTTGCAGATGACGTGAGTTTCTTAACGGGGTATAATCCTACTACATCCATGCCGTTTTAAGCCCCAATACGAAATGTATGCGGGGCATGGGATAGATGAATGAACGGACAATTAGAAGTGAACGATCAAGCTAAAAAAGGAGTGAAGTTCTAAGACTACAGTCACGGGAAAAAGGCGGACCAATGAAAGCGCCCTTGACAACAACCTACTTAGTCTAGAAGCCCTCTTACAGAGTGGTTGTGACCAAGGGGAGTATAAGAACTTTGAGGCAGCAGAGAGCTGTGTATACAACATCACGATGTCGTATGGGATAACCACTGTGTTATAAGGCAAAAGGTATGAGACTGTAGGGCCTACGCACAGGTAGGCAGTGATTATATGTTAACGTCAAAATGGCTTTTATCACAATTATCTTAACTTTAATGTGTTATCGACGTCTCTCACTCTCTAACTATTCTAGATACCGGTATAATTTAGTGTGGAGGATGGCAAGATTACCAGAACACCTTAGAGCGTGGAATAACCTGAGAACAGGAGTCAACATATTCAATCAAAAACTGCATTACTACTCTTCCACAACATATGCATTGGAGACTACTACAGCACATGCTTTACCACAGCTTCTACTTAAGGATGACGAATACAACAATATGCATGTGCTATCCGCAAGCAGCACCTTGTGAGTTAGTTAGGTTAGACTAGTGTGACTCCACCACGCAACCATCGAAACAATGAGCTTGCCGAGGCTTCTTTCGACCTCATCGAATCATCAGTTCCTATACTCTAGTCTAACTAGTAGACTAAGATGCCCATTGCCGTGCAACAGTTACAGCACGGTAGTTAGACTGCAAGTGTGTAACTATGCCGAGGCTGTAGCAGCTTAGCGTCATTGGTTCGATCCACTTGATCAACTCAGCCGAGGCTCGACATTGCGGGGAAAGCTCTCATTTGCCCAAGTCTCGGACGTCACCAATTCCGATGTCGGCCACATAAGTAAGGGGCCTTGATATCCATAAAATCTCCCTACCTCAAACATCTTGCACCAGCCCATTGACCACTTCTTGACATCTCGTTGTGGAATCCGCCCTGGTGCTCGAAACATCTCACCATGCCTCAATCCAATCCAGACTGGGTAAAGGCGCTGACGCCCTCCGGACCCCAAGGATCCGAGCTACTCGAGCAGGAGAGGGCGAAATCGGATCTGAACGTCGATCAACTGGCCAAGTTTCTGTTCACAAGCAAGGTCCTCGAGAGAAACGCGAAGCTTCTGGAGATTCTCCAGGCCGATCCCGTCTTCGACAAATCGCAGAACTACTTCCGGGGTAGGCAAGACAGATTCGAAGCCGCGCTGGCGAGGGCAAAGACATTGAGACAACTCTCGGTCAAGCACAATTGGAGCCAGGATGAGTACGAAGCCGCCAATGAGCTCATGAGTGAGCCGACCCCGTACGGCCTCCATGCCACCATGTTCCTGAAGACGCTGGAGGAGCAAGGAACACCAGCACAGCACAAGCTATTCCTCGAGCGAGCCCAGCGCTACGAAATCATCGGC
Source organism: Fusarium staphyleae (assembly GCA_017140175.1). Lineage (NCBI taxonomy): Eukaryota > Fungi > Ascomycota > Sordariomycetes > Hypocreales > Nectriaceae > Fusarium > Fusarium staphyleae. Next base: position 27,015 of record JADDON010000256.1, read on the forward strand.
TGTTATGCCCAGACGGAGCTTGGCCACGGATCGAATGTCCGGGGCCTCGAAACGACCGCTACATGGAACCCGGAAGACAAGACCTTTACCTTGCACTCTCCTCACCTGACGTCTTCAAAGTGGTGGATCGGATCACTTGGCAAGGCCGCGAACCATGCCGTGGTAGTTGCGCAGCTCATTCTTGGTGGAAAGTCATATGGTCCGCATCCATTTGTCGTCCAAATTCGAGATCTCAAGACCCATGAGGCTCTGCCCAACATCCACGTTGGCGATATTGGCCCGAAGTTTGGCTACAACACCATGGACAACGGATTCCTGCTCTTCAACCAAATCAAGATCCCCCATGTCAACATGCTCAACCGCTTCTCGGGAGTAGATCCAGAAACGGGAAAGTACATCAGGCCCTCGAACCCGGCGCTCGTCTACGGGACCTTGACCTATGTCCGATCGAACATCGTCTTCCAGTCTGGATCTGTGCTTGCACGAGGCGTGACCATCGCCACCCGATATTGCGCGGTTCGTCGACAGTTCCAGGATCGTGACGCGGCCGACGGTGAGGTTGGAGAGAATCAGGTCTTGAACTACACCATGGTGCAACACCGCATACTGCCATTGCTCGCAGCCTCTTATGCCTTGTTCTTCACCGGTCGAGCCATGATCGACCTCTACAAGGGTAACCAGAAGCAACTGGCTCAAGAGCGCCAAGGGAACGATACTGAACGTGCTCCTGGACCTGAGGAGCTCAATCCCGGCAGTGACCGCCTGGCTGACCTTCATGCCATATCATGCTCATTGAAAGCCTTCGCATCTACTACAGCTGCTGAGGGACTGGAGGTGTGCCGCCGCGCCTGTGGTGGTCACGGTTACTCAGCATTTTCCGGCATTGGGAGCTGGTACGCTGATTATCTGCCTACCGTCACCTGGGAGGGCGACAACTACATGCTCACCCAGCAAGTTGCTCGATATCTTCTCAAGTCTGCCCGCTCCGTACTGGCGGGCAAGGCCGTCGACAACAGTATTACTCGCATTTTCAAAGAGTTCATACGCCGACAGGACGTCGGTGCAGCCTTTGACATACTCGACAGTGACTCTGATCTTGTTGATGCTTTTGCTTGGCGAGTCTCCTTTCTGACCTTTGAAGCACTCAAGCACAGAGACGAGGAGAAGCAATCTTGGAACAGCCTGCTCATCGACTTCTGGCGTCTGTCAACCGCCTTTGCCCAATACCTGGTGGTCAAGAACTTTTACGAGGCGCTTCAAGACGAGAAGACCAAGTCCTCGCTCGACCCGAATACGCTTTCGGTGCTCCACAAGCTATTCCAGCTATTTTCGCTACACTACCTGTCTTCCCATGCTTCCGAGTTCTTTACCAGCGCCGCAACCACTGTGCGTCAGATCCAACTTGCACGCACGAAACGGACACTATCTCTTATGGAAGAGATTCGACCCCACGCCGTGAGACTGGTCGACTCTTGGAGTTTCCCAGACTGGCAGCTTGATAGCTCATTAGGTCGTTACGATGGCAAGGTCTATGAGGATATGTTTCACAGGGCCTCTGAGACGAATCCTCTGAACGATGTCACGATTGATCCATACCCGGAGTCCGCTGTCTTGTTCAGGAAGGAAACCGGCCCTAAAGCAAAGCTGTAGAACAAAGATTTTACAGTGTATTATTAGTCTGATGCTTTTTCTAATACAGTTCATCCTATTTCGTTGTTTAACTACCGTACGCACTGAAACTTGTTTGCCCGTTAACCCTGAGGCTGTGATAGGCATCAACAAGTTCATCAGCGCGTGGCCAAGTCTCGTAAGACACCTACAGGGACTAGTTTATTATATTCATACTAAAATGACAACTTTCATATTCTTATCATGTCCTGCCTTCTACTATGAAATCTTCTCCGGCATACCGTAGCTTTACTGGATTTTATTTATCGAACCATATTGAAACTACTAGACTACCTCGCACCTTCCAAAATCCAGGATCCTCATAATAGCCCACCATAAGCTCTTCACTACACTTCGTTCTTCTATTGTATTCACCCAGATAGATGTGTAGTCAGGATAAGATTCTATCAACACAAAGCCGGGCATTCACTATTAGGCGTTATTAACCTAATAATGAAGGGAGCTTAGCTTGGAGGTCTATAGTGTCTCATGAGATAGTACAGGAAGTTCTTATATTGGCAGTTTCTTCAACTCCTGAAATGACCAAAAGCAGCCGTTTTTATTTCCCCGCCTTTCAACTATTTTACTACCAGAGCTATCTAACGCATCGACCCAATGAGCTTAAATAGTATGTCATGGCTTGAACAAGTGGGCTTGGCTAGGGAAGTGCTAGCTGACTCGTGGCGCTAGAGCTTGAGTAGACATAAGGCTGTTCGAGTTCACTGAGATGGCACGGCAATCGTGGTGAATGATTGCGACAAGCCGCGATTTAGTTATGTTATGTGTATGTCCTTGGGAGCTCAAATGGTAGGGAGTTTATCCGGCTTCTCATGCATAAAGGGATTACTGAGGTGACTACCGTCACTAGTACATACAGTACCAGAGTGAGTATATGTACCTCCATAGCAGGGGCATAGCTAAAGACTGCCGGTACCATTACTCCGTACTGTAGACTGACTTGTGTTGAACTGATGAATGGGTAAGGACCTCAATGTCCCTGGTTATTTTCCGTAATAGCGCGCCAGCGGTGAATCAAACACTGTGTCGACTAACCGAGGCATCCCTTTCTGATCTAGACTGATGATTCTACATATCAACCCCTGTGAAATCCTCGTGATGTTGCAGTGCACAGCTAAACGACGCCGGGTATGACTAGGTCTTATCCAATCTCTCCAGGGGAGGGTTTTGTCCATTACAAGGGATCGTATCTGCGCCCATATTGGGTAGTGCATCAACAACTTCTGGCGCTTGGTTCCAAGTTCAACAAGGGCAAAGCATTTAGTCCGTCTCGCGTTAACGATGCATGAACCAAGTCAGAATCTGTATGGCTGTTGCTTCGTGTCAGCGTCATTTCCTGTATGAGGCTAATGTACCTAATGTAGGCGTAGGCCTACAGTGAAGTTTACATCCCACAAAGGTGCTAAGTGGACCTAGCGGTCGATCTATCCCTTTCGGTGGCATAGCCCTGCGGAGGGGTCACGACAGGGGTATCAGACCAATTAAAATGTAATAAACTCAAGGTACCTAGCTTCGCACCTAATCTATATAGTGCCAGAAGTCCCGACAGTTCTGATTGTTACAAAGAGTGACCTCACATACGGCATAACCGTACAGACTCTGCCTGCCTCGCCCGCCTCGATGACTTCTTCTTCTGTTGCCCGTGATCTCTATTAAATAGGCCCTTATCTTGCGTTTATGCCTTCCAAAGCTATCGTCACCGTAAGGAAGCTGCGTATCTTCTGGTATCAATTGCGAAGTCATTGTTCGTTGAGAAATGATCTCTATGGTGTTTTGCTAGTAAATGATTCATCTGACGAACTTCTTGTACCCCGCTGTACTGGTGTGATTAGCTAAGCTAAGTGGGGCGGGGTACGGAGCGCAGGGCTATGCCACCGAAAGGGATAACGAGTCTAGAAGCTGGATAATCGGCAATGACCCGCTCGATGAGACGTTGATGGTGTCGACATGGGCTGGCTGATGTCAAAAAAGACGGGAATTTCTGTCACCCAAACTAAAGCCCATGTTTGTGTGCCATTCCTGTCTTTTTTTGGTACCCGTCCGGTGTTAACCCCGGACAGCACTTATTTCTGGGATCTTCCCGGATGGAACCTCCTCTGGTATGCTACTAGGGTATTCTCGGCCAGCACGGATCACCGCCTGTTGATCCCAGCTTCATGCAAGACTCCCACTAATGAGTTAGTCATGGCGAGGTCAACAGAGGCAGGCATACCTAGTTATCGTTCGTCACATGCGAACGAACTCCTGTAGCCCGCGCGTCTTCCCAATCCTGGGATAGCAGGCACGCCGCACACGGCTGCTGGACCGATGACTGCCGCAGAGGCAGAAGAAGCCATTTTTCATTATCTGTGTATTACTGCTTCTCGAGCTTCTCTTGTCGCTTGAATTCTAACCTACGACGTCGATATCGCTTACCTCTCTCTCCGAGCTCAGCGCTGAATGCGCCCTTGTCCTCAAGATGATTCTGCCACGCGAGCACGAGACGGCCGACAACAAGGCGCCATTGATACGAGCTGTAGCCGCGCTACTCATGGTTATCACCATCCTCTCGGCCATAACTCGCCTCGCAACGAGACTGGTTACTGTAGGGAACCTCAATCTTGACGATATACTTGTCGCTACTTCTACGGTTTGTTCTACGCCGTTGTTCCTTGTCCACGGCGCATGGCGTCTGTTATTAGTTCTTGGAGTACTAATCTGCTACAGATTGTGGCTATCGCTCAATCGATTGCTGTCATCTTGCAGGGTGCCAACGGGCTGGGGAAGCTCCACGGCCTTACCACTGGTCGGGCCTCGTCTATCTTGAAGGTAAACATCAGTCCGCTGCGATTCCTAGACTCCAAGAGCTAACCAGAGGCTTCCCTCAATGGCAGGCCCAATATACCTCAGATGCACTGTTTATTGTGGTGTTACTTTTGGCAAAAATCTCCGCAACGAGAACAATCTGGAGCATGGCGCCCCAGGAGCGAAGACGCTATGTCACCGCGACCGAAGCACTCATCGGCCTATGGGCGGTATCGTCGATCTTCGCTTCATTCTTCCAATGTTCGCTGCCGGAACCTTGGGATTATATCGAGGGGCAATGCTTCAACAGGGTATGTAAGACAGATCCAGCCCATGTTTTTCGGAAGAGGGAATCGTGACTCTAATCCTACCAACAGGCCGCATTCTGGATCTACGTCGATGCCCTGAATATCGTTACGGATCTCGCCATCACTTCTATCCTGGTTGAGATGTTCATACACCTAAAAACATCGTCTTCCAAGAAGACATTGGTCATCGGTGTATTTGGGTGCCGCACATTGTATGTTCTCGAACTCAAGTCCCAGGAAAGACAATACACTGACAAAACAAAGCATTATCCCCCCCATCATCAGTCATATGCACTACTACAAGCGTGCGATCGACTCCAAGACGCCTTTATTCACTATGTGGCAACCGACTGTTCTCATTCAGGTTATCCAATGCATGAGTGTTATGGCAACCTGCATTCCCTATCTGAAGCCCTTCTTAGATAGTCTAGAATCTGGCCAAATGGCGGCTGGTAACCTCGGGGGGACAACTAGCAGGGACACATACAGCAGAAGCGGAAGTGGTCACGTCTCGGGTCATACAAGTCGCACTCGACCCAACACTACCAGAGCCATCATGTCGGCGAGCACGATGGTTTCGAACGCTTCCCATCGCCGGCAAAAGTACGAGATGATGGATCTGGACAAGTCTGGCCACAGAGGAAACAAGACCACTGCCACTGTGGCATCAGACCCTGGTGGTTCATGGGATGGGCAGAGCCATACCAGCCAGACGGTGCTTGTCGAGCAAACTTGGCGAGTGGATGTAGAGAGGAGAGAGAGCATAGCAGCGAAGCCCTCGCCAAGTTAAGAGAGCGTACAAATAAACATAGGACATGCTCAACTTGATATCGGCCGAGACATGCACCATCATTAAAATAAATATATCAATTCCATTACCTTGCGATCGATCATCAAATTCCGGAACGACATCACAACACAAACCTCAGTTGCGAGCTCTGTCGACAAAACCACCACCACGCAGCACGAACTCAATTGCCTCCACAATAACTTACTCGCCAAGCCCGACCCCAGACGGGAGCTAATTAACGTTGCGCGGTCTGCGCGGAATATTAATTCATGTGGAGCATGATCTACCCATCCGCGCAGTCCTGCCCCGGAAACGCTACTACCTGCTCCAAGAGGTAAGCTCAGCTTGCAGCAGGGTTAACTCGGTATCTTCACTTTTGATGATCGTACGATGGGTGAGTATCTAACTAGCTACCTTGTACGGAGTACAATCTCCACTGTAAACCGAAGCCGAGATTGTTCTGTGTATCAAGTTGCTACGGGGCCAACTCTCGCAGGCCTGGTCGCTTCTCGTTGCCGGTTATCCTTGTCTAGAGGCTTTGACGATCATTTTCGGGCTGTTTAGCATCACGCCAAGCGTCGTTTAGGCGTTTGGGGCTCGTCCATTGACACGCCTCGACGGGGATAGTCGGAGAAGCTGAAAGCTTAAGGGGGATACTGTATGATGATGGCTTTCTTTGCCATGTACTGACTCGTACCGAGGCTAACCATGTACTGTAGTTATCTCTCACCAAGACACACGATCAGTGCGAGCTTGGTGCTGGCAGTCATCGTTACCAAACACTTCTCTTTAGGTAACTTATGTGTCAGTTTGATGAGCAAAACGGGCCGCAGAGAGTCAATTGTGCCGTGGGCGTGCAAGGATATCCCGTGTAGCAGGGAACCGACACCTCAGCAGAGCCCAGGGGGGAGGTGAGACATCTTCAGCACCAATGCAAGCGTAGCCGGGGCACCCGGATCAACTCGACCCTAACCAACCATCCCTGGCCTGGCATAGTCTCTAGCAGCATCCGAGGCTAAGAAAGCTGTTGGCTATGTCAGTTTCAGAAGACGCACGTCGTGTTGCATTCATGTGCGAACTCCAGCATCTGTTCGCCACATTTTACTTGACGCGAACTCTACTTAATAGAAAACCCCCGTGCTGTATTAGCTGCAGAAACATTCTACAAACCCATCCCCTAATCTCCCATATCCAGGGCTTGTGTGACTGGTGCTTGTCGTTTCTTCCTTTTGTCTTCGATTCCTTCTCATCCCACCACACTCGCTCTTCAAGATGGCTTTTGGACACGAGAGCCGTAAGCTCGGCAATACAAACCACAGCAAGACTGCAGAGGACAGGATCGACGTCGTGTCAGAAGAGGACTTTGATCGCGATCAACTGGCGCGGTTGGGCAAGAAATCTGTTCTCAAGGTACGTTCTGCGACCGACCTCCGAGTAGCTCGAGTTAACCAGACGTTGCTTTGCAGCGTAACTTCCACTTCTTGACTATTCTCGGCTTCAGCTGTGCTATCCTTGTAACATGGGAGGGCACGCTGATGAACTTTGCGCCTGGCCTGGCCAATGGAGGTCCTGGTGGTCTCATATACGGGTTTATCTTTGTCTGGATTGGTAACATCAGCGTTTTCTCTACGCTCTGTGAGCTCGTCTCTATCGCTCCCACTTCGGGTGGCCAGTACCATTGGGTTGCTATGCTGGCGCCTCGTTGGTGTTCCAAGTTCCTGAGCTACATCACTGGCTGGTTAACTCTGGCTGGATGGCAAGGTACCTCTGCTGCCGCTGGCTTCCTTACCGGTACAATGATTCAGGGTCTTGTCACGTTTATGATCCCGACGTACAACGCTCAGACGTGGCAGGGAACATTGATGCTGTGGATGTGTATCTTGATCGCCGTCTTCATCAACACAGTCGTCAGCTCCATGCTTCCTAAACTCGAGGGCATGATTTTGATCTTGCATATCATCGGCTTCTTTGCTGTTCTCATTACCTTGGTCACTTTCGGTGCCCATGGAGATGCATCCAGCGTTTTCCTGGAGTTTCGCAATGAAGGCATGTGGCCCTCGCAGGGCCTGTCATGGTTCGTCGGCTTGTTGGGCTGCGTCTTTTCGTTTGCTGGTAAGCTTTTATCACTTTGATCTGGCTTGTATCTCAACTCCAACTAATGGTTACACTTTTAGGTGTTGACTGCTCGTTTCACGTAAGAACACCCTGTCGCCGTAGAGGGTTTGGCTGGATAATTTCCCATCTCAGCTGCCCTCACCATCGAGCAAATTGCTGACCAACCGTCTAGATGTGTGAAGAAGTCCGCAACCCTTCCGTTGCCGTCCCTCGTTCTATAATGATCAGTGTATTTATCAACGGCATGATGGGTCTGGCCATGATTATTGCCATGCTTTACGGTGCTACCGATATTGATGAGGCAATCAACTCCCCGACCGGCTACCCTTATATCGAGATCTTTTTCCAGGCTACTGGATCGCGAGGTGGAACTGCTGCCATGACCTCGTTGATCATCGTCATGACTCTTTCTGCTATTGTTGGTGTCATTGCCGCTACCTCCAGGATGCTCTGGGCGTTCGCCAGAGACCGTGGTCTTCCATTCTGGTCTACTCTGGCCAAGGTAAGTGTCTTCAATATTTTATATATAATTAAAATTTCTCGTATAGGTTAGCTCACAAGATTGTAGGTCGACTCACGAACAAATGTCCCAGTGTGGGCGATCACAGTCACCAGTGTCATTGCTTGCCTCATCGGACTCATCAACATCGGCTCCGCAGTGGTATACAACGCTATCATCTCTGTCGCTGTCTCTGGTCTATACTCCTCTTATCTGATGGCCGCCTCTCTCCTTCTCTACCGTCGCTGCGGAAATGGGTATAAGTTGCCTGATCCCAGTGCCCTCCCCGCCCTGGCGGATACTACATCTGGAGAGGGTCAAACTCTTGCCTGGGGCCCTTGGCATGTTCCTGGGATCTTTGGCATTATCAACAACACCTATGCATGCCTTTTTATGATTATTATCTGGTTCTTCAGCTTCTGGCCTCCGCAAACCCCTGCTACCCCTGCCACAATGAACTATGCCTCGTTAATGACCGGCGGAGTCACACTACTGAGCATTGTATATTATCTGCTCTGGGCAAGGAAAGAGTATAAAGGACCTCAGATGGAGGTCCAGCCTGAGTAACCTTGGCTTGTTTTATTATAGAGCTAATGGCATCTCGGCGTCCACAGTGAAGTTTCTGCTAGTCTCACAAACCAACACCTTGCGCCTGCCTTAGTCTCTCCTATGGCTCCCTACGGGGCAGGGTCTCATACTTCGAATAGATACTGAATCGAGGATTACCTAGAAGTAGAGAAGTAGATGTACAATGAAAATAAGACAAAAGACACGCATTAATATCGTTGTCATCATCATCATCACAAGAAACAACATTCCTAGCACCACGGTTTCACTTTGCATGGCCACTCCATGTGCGTTTCTTCTCTTAGCTGTTAGCAGACCTAGATCTTCAGCCTTACCTAATTGACCACCATGGGAGTCTGTGGCGGATTGTATCAACCGCCGGTCTGGAAGATACCTGGCAGCGGCATATAAGCACCGACTCACAGACTCATCCGACATGACTCCACCTTTGATCGTCTTATAACTTTAAGTTATTCTAGCTACTTCAAGACAGGACTCAAGCATCATTCGGTTCTTTCTGTAGCACCGTGCCAGACGTTGATGCGAGTCCGTCAGCCTCAGCAACATCATGATTTGCAGTGAATATGGGTGATAGAGGGAAAATGTATCAATATTTTGTGCTTCATAGGTATCTTCCACCTCTCGCAGGCTGAGCTTGGGGAGAGCTACTAAACGCATCTGGTCAGGCTCAACGATGATGGCGTCGCACCGGAACTGACTGACGTTAGTTTGTCACGGCGAACTTGATTGCGGTCTCGGAGAGTTTCTTGCAGATGACCCGTGAAAGTCTTCATTGGATCACTTGGCGAGGTAAGAAGTTGTCCGGGCAAGTGTTGATTATGAGGTTGGATGGGATGTCAGGATATGGCTGAGGACTTGGAATAGATACAGTGTACTCCGTAGTCAAAGGTAGTTGCACGTGGGGAAAGGCTCGTGCGTGCGGAAATGAATCTTGGATCTCGATCCCCAAGGGCCTCTCGATTGCCTGCAGTGTAGATGCTTTTCATTATGGCCTGAGCCACATCACAGCTACGGAGTACGCATGAGATGAGATCATGCGGACACCCTCCCAGGCTTCATTAAGGTAAAATAGTAGAACTTCATCTTTGCTGATGTCACCTTCAAGTTTCTCGCTGCAGTTCACCACATTAGGTCAAACCTCCTCACGCCACTACCTTCGGCAGATAGATCGAGGGTTCAGCAACCAAGTATCTTCATGATCCGATGCCGCCAGAGTGCTTAAGAAGAATGCTCTGGAGCCCACACAGGCCAAGATAAGGGTCAGATTTATATGGGATCCTTGCCATCGGCTCGGCCCGATGCATCACTTCCGCGCATCTGTTCCGCTGCAAGTCAGACGCTTATCACATCACCCTTGCTCATCAGTTCAGCAAAGAAGATTCATAGGCCAGCAAAACAACGGTAGCCATATAAGCAGCTCGATATACCACCTGTATTTCTATATTTGCAAGAGTATATATCATTAATATGAACTGATCACTCCATTGAGTGAGGAGGGCCCAGTCTTGGCAACCCTTGGCCCTTGTTTGTCTCACACTATGAGGAGTTTCAAGGTTATTGTTCTCGGGCGCTCGGGACATAAACATTCCCGTGCCGGGTATAATTGCAGTCTCAGCAGTATCCGAAAGAACATGCTTTCATTGGATATTTCAATAAAACCTCGATCCACGTCGTGTCCTGCAGACGACTGGTCAGTTTCGGTGTCTCGGAGCATCAACACAACCCGTCTGAATAAGGTCTGACTTATGGAAGTTGAACAGAAAAGGAAGAAGAACATACAGAAGCCGTTTTACCTTGATTATTCTATGTAGGCTCTGCGGGTATCACTGCATCTGCATCATGCCAGGCAGCAGCAGGTCATGAAATCCTGCTTCGATGAAGTTCGACCATCAGAGACGTGTAATAGAAACAGAAGCAGTGAGGCCAGAGCACAGTCTCGAGATGTATATATATGAAGACCTACCTGTACTCTAGTTATGTCGTTCTTTCACATCTGCCATCCAGCGTTACGCTTTTATCCAGCTTTGTTACAACATTGAACATATTTACACGAGCCCTTCCAAGATGGCTGTTGTAGCCTCGTCCTTCTCGGAGCCTACGCTCTTGGGTCTGATAACGACCCCTGTTATTGTAATCGGTGCTGTAAGTTGATTCTGACATTTGATCGAGTCTGCTGGGCGGTACTGCTCATCATATGGCTCGTTGCCTCATAAATCCTACTTACATCTTACTCATTGTTTTACCAGATAATCCTTTATCTCTTCACTTCCAGTCTTTATAGGGCGTTCTGGCACCCTCTTGCTGTGATCCCCGGACCGAAATCTTATGCTATCAGTCCACTTCCTTACTTTTATCACCTTCTTCGTGGAGACTGGCATATCGTTCTTAAGAACTTGCATGATACCTACGGGCCTGTCGTGAGAATCGGCCCTACGGATGTCTCATTCACCACTGCAGAGGCTTTCAAAGAGATCTATGGTCACAAGGCCCCAGGATCCGCAGCAAGGACGTTTGAAAAGGACCAGCTGTTCTATAAAGACAAGACACCTCATGCAACCATCTTCAGCTCCAACAACGAGGATCACAAGCGGATTCGGCGACTCTTGGCGCACGCATTCTCAGAAAAGGCACTTCACAATCAGGAAGATATCATGAAGCACTACGTTGATAAGTTCATCGAGAAGCTTACACAACAATCGCGTCAAGGAAATGCTATCGACATCACCGCATGGTTCAACTTCGCGACATTTGACCTCATCGGACATCTCGCGTTCGGTGAACCATTTGGCTGTTTGGACAGTGGCGGCTATCACCCATGGGTTCGTCTCGTCTTTGACTCGGTCAAACATACCATCTATAAGTTGGTATCCCAACGTCTAGGTATCGGTGAGCTTCAGGCATATCTCGTGCCAAAGAAAACGCAGCTCGCTTTCCAAGAACATCGCCAATTGTCCCACAACACGGCTGAGGCACGGATTGCACGTGGCACCAGCACGCCGGACTTTATGTCGTACATTCTTCGTCACAACGACGAGAAAGGCATGGTCCACGGCGAGATCTTGGAACTCTCAAGTGGTCTCGTTGCTGCTGGAAGTGAGACCACTGCCACCCTCCTCAGCGGTACCGTGGCTTTCCTACTCAGCAACCGCTCCAAGTATGACCGTTTAGTCGACGAAATTCGCAAGGAGTTTGAGACAGAAGATGAAATTACTATTACGCGCGTGAACCAACTCAGCTACACAGAGGCTGTTCTAAACGAGGGTCTTCGCATGTGTAAGTAGCCTCTTCGCAACTGATTACACTGTCTAATATCAGAAAACAGACCCGCCGGTACCCAGTGGTCTCCCAAGAAAGGTTCCCTTGAACGGGGAATTTGTGCAGGGTTACTGGCTCCCAGAGAATGCGAGTACTGATAATCGGCAATTATCTCATGCGTTACTAACTGTTTGAGCAACAGGCAACAGTCTCAGTGCCACACTGGTCGACATTTCGAAGCGAGACGAATTTCACTGAGCCTGACAGCTTCATCCCTGAAAGATGGCTGGGTGACAGTCGCTTTGCCACCGATAACAAAGCAGCATTCCAGCCATTTTCGATGGGCCCTAGGAACTGCATCGGTAGGAAGTAAGTCATATCTCATTCTTGCGGAGACACTCTGGCCGATCGAGTAAAAGGACAGCGCTAACTGTCTATCTTCTAATATTAGTCTTGCACATGCCGAGTCCCGCCTCCTTCTCGTGCGGTTGCTCTGGAAATTCGACATTGACTTGGAGAGCACTGACAAACATTGGGTCAATCAGTTGACCTATGTTGTATGGGACAAGAAGCCCCTGAATGTTCACTTGACGGAGGTAGTTCGATCCCCCGAGAAGCAACAAGCTACGTGTGAAAAATGTGCCTAAACCCACGTCAAAGCAAGCCAGGTCATAAGCTCTGATCTTTCAAAACGCACTGTTTGGGCACGCTGTAGGATGAGACATCCTAATGGCAGAAGCATACATAATATAAAAACCTGTCATGGTTGAAGTTGTCACTTGACACTGAGCTCATGAAATATTCGTCTTTATGTTGCTAGTCAAACGCTACTAACACTCACTCTCCACACCCTAAGCAGAAAATACATCGTTGAACGATATCATCATGAAATATCCAACGCCTGCGCCAGCTGACCCTTCATAAGTAAAGACCGAGTACATAATGACAAAAACGCCAATAAACTCACAAGATGCACCCTCAAAGCACCAATAGGGGGCGTGTTCGAACCTTCGATGATATGTATTCGCCAGCCCAGACACTCCATGTTCCCATAATCTCCTAGAACGAGCGACCTGGATCATTAGACCCGAATAATTAGAAGGGATTTGGTAGACGATGGATACACGATCAAGTTAAACTTCGGCCGATATAGCGTTGTTGATTTCCTAAAATTGCGACAGTGATCTAAGGATTTGCGATGGGCTTTTAGAAGAAACCGACTGCGAATATCTAGATATGACCACCGTATGCAAGGCTTCGAACCATTGAACTGCGTCCTGCTTTTCAAAGAGTCAACTACTTCCACCAATACTAAATATGTCTACCTATCCCACACAGGAAGCTGGGTGGTAATAGCATCATCTAGCACCCGCTACTGGCTACTCTGATAATCACAGGGGGTTGGAGTCACAGCCGCCATGGCTCGTAAATCGTCTTACTGAGGCAGTGGGCTGGAGCTGTAAGAGAGGCATCTCGCTAGGCTCAATACAGCGATCACTTCCGACGACTTTGACTTCGACCGAATCAAACCTCTCCTATGTCTCATACTCGCCGCGCACAGACCTGACGATGCAGTGATCTGTACGGAGTAGAAAAGTCTGCGATGCCATTGTCAAATCCATTCCATTTTCTCGCTCGATAGCATCTTCTCTACAACAAAATACCGTGACTCCGCAACACCGACAGCTTTACGAACTCCTCTGTATATTGCAAATATGTGGGGTATTTTAATTGTCGCCCAGCGCGCCTTTCGGCTTTTCCTTGCCATACTTTTGCCCTGGACAGTTGGCACTTGGTCATTCATCACGCGTCTACTCAATTATGATGGCACGCACCTTGATAATGATACCAGGAAGCAATACTATCCTGAGGTTAGCATCGGGCGTTACGTGAAGTGGAGTGAATTTTGAGTACTAACCCAAAAACCTGCATATCATAGATTAATGCCTTACAGTCACCGTCGCCGTCCCAGGGACATGACAGCAAGATTATACCCCATTCTGCTCGTGATCAAGACCCTCCACGATCCCCGTTGCGAATTCGATATGTGCCTGTCCCTGGTGAATGGGAACGGAAGCTTCACCCAAACTGGCCAGAGTCGACCTTTAGAATCCCTGATCTGGTTCCCTACGGACATATATACTACATCAGAAAGGGAGATTATGTTCGCCGAGGTGCAACAGCGCTGGTAGAGAGACTGCCCTCTGGCCACATCGCCAAAACTCCGCTCCCGAACCCCTACGATACTGTGGGAGAACGGAAAGCTCGACAGAACATGGAACACGAATATAACGTGTATTGTTTTATTGGCCCCTGCCAGTTTATTCCCAAGTTGATTGACTGGGGCAGCAAATGCAAGACATTAGTTCTCGAGGACCACGTTAACGGAGACCTAGAGACTTTCTTTAAGACAAATTGCGATACCGATGTCGATACTCGTCAAAAATGGGCGTTGCAGGCAGCTCAAGCATTGGCTAGTCTCCATGATATTGGTGTAATTCACCAGGACGTCACGCCTCGAAACTTTCTCCTGGATAAAAACATGAATCTTCGAATCTGCGACTTTGCTGGAAGCTCGTTTCCGGGACACCCTGCCTCGACTGGTGCCCCAGGACCAAGATACCAATCACGTGCATGGGATCGAGAATATCTTCCCACAGAAGCTGACGATGTTTTCAGTCTTGGTTCCGTGTTATACTTTATCATGTGTGGCGAGGAGCCCTACAGCAAGTTTGATGAGGATGAGGTAAAGCGCCGTTTCGAGAACCTGGACTTTCCTACGTCTGATCACCTGGGCTGTGGTGCAGTCATTCGAAATTGTTGGAGTGGGCAATTTGCTACAGGAGAACACGCTGTACGAGCTTTATCTCATGCTAGAGAGCACAACCGCGTGCAGGGCCGTATCTGTGTGAATGCATTTGCCATCGAATAACTAATAAACGATGTTCGACACCTATCCATCTGCATCTGCTTTCCCCCCACCCCCTACCAGAATCGACTCCCAATACGGGCAGGGTAGACGATAAGTCCATCGGAGACATTATCTAATCCAATCAGAATCGCATCGGCGAGCAGGAACATCTCTGGGATGTCCTTCCGGCTGATCGTACTGTCGTCCAATATACGCCCCATCCAAGCCGTTGCATGCATTGGCAAACGATGACGGCTTGGCCATTAATGCGCGGGAAAGCGAGCAGAATCTCTCACTCCTCATAGGGTTCCGATTATGTGCCATCGCGGAACTTCCAATCTGGCATTTTTCGAAGGGCTCTTCAATCTCTTTCCATGAGGCGAGCAAGCGGATATTAGTCGCGGCCTTATATGCTGTGGATGCCAATCCAACAACGGTGTTAGACACCATCAAGTCGACTTTTCGGGAGTAGGTCTGTGTTGAGATGTCATAGCACGCGGGGAATCCAAAGCCCTTGCAAAGCTTTTCTTTAAGAGCATCACACTTAGCATGATCGCCTTGGAATATTTCTAAGAATGAAGCCTGAGTTCCATTCGTTCCCTGGGCGACTCGGAACTTGAGACTGTTGCGGATAGACTCAAGAGCTTCGAGATCAAACATCAAATCCTGAAGCCATTGGGCGGCGCGTGGGCCAACAGTAATGGGCTGGGCGCTCTACAGATGGGTGTAGGCCATTGTAGGCTCCGCCTTCCACTTAATAGAGAAAACCTGGAGGTTAGCGATAACCTTGGCGATGTTGTTGATCAAGATATCAGGGCATCACGCATAAGGATAAGCTCGGCATTGTCGGTCACGTAGCATGAAGTTGCCCCGTAGTAAATCACACCAGCGGCAGCCGGTGTAGCAAGCCCAAAGGCATAGACGTGAGCGATAACACCATGGCGCCTGATCTTCTTCTCGACACAGGCAGCCTTGAAATCATCATCAGTAACAGTAAGATGGGCTCTCATCTGGTCTAGAGCCTCTTATGTGATGATATTAATGCCCAGTTCCACCTCAGCCTCGGCAAGCCCCAGCCAGAGCTTACACTAGGTTTACTATTTCATGTTCAATGACTATGACATTCCCAATATAAACGAGCTTGGCATAAAGTGCGCTTACACCCGCGACATCTATCATATCCTAGGAAACATGACGGATAGTTCAATTGGGCGTGCTCCCACCCTGTAGCCGGGATCAAGTATATGGTTTTGCGTAGGAATAGATTGCTGGTGAAATTTAGATGGATCATCGGAGGTAGGAAAACAGGTCTCATCATAGTGACAGCAGTGACCTTTGAGTGAAATCTGGATGCTACGTACGAGAATGAATCCACGATATATGGATCAGATTTTCCTTTTTTTTATTCACCTACCCCTAAGCTATAGCCTCAATAGTAAGGTAATGATTGGTCTATATACCGATTTATATGATCAACATGTTACATCACGGTGAAGGTGTCTACTCCTTATTGAAGTCCACCACGAGGCGACTAACGACGTTAGCTATCGATGTACCTCACATCGGAATAATGACTTACCCTGTGACCTTTCCATTCTTAAGGTCTTGGATGGCCTCATTGAAACGGGACAATCCTACCACAGTGGGCTCCAGGAGAAGTTTCCCTATATTTCGTTAGGGCCAATATTGAATGAGTGGCTTGGGTTATCATACCTCTTCGAGCCAAATCCAGGGACTCATCTACGTCCGTCAAACTTCCAACCAACGTGCCTTTGATGGTCTGATTTCGCTGGATCAAAGGAGTAACGTTGAGATCGATGTTGAACTTGCCAGCAGGAGGCATGCCGATGCTGGAGGAGTTAGTTATTAGATCCCGCACCTAAGTGATCTGGGACGGCTTACCACATGACCTTGGCTCCTGCGCGAGTGCCGAGGTAGCCCAATGCCGTAGGATAGGTTTGGAATGCTAGGAAAGACACATCAGTGACCGCGAAGGATGTAAGATGAAGCAACCTACCCGTGACAAACACAGCGTGCGCGCCCTCTCCCGTGATCTTTATGACCTCCTTCACGGGATCCTGTTCTTTGAAGTCCAGGAAATGCTCAGCACCAATAGAAAGACACATCTTCTGTCTCTCCGCTCCGGTGTCCACAACTATAGCTCGAATGCCCATAGCAACTGCAATTTGGATGCCTTGGCTTCCGACACCTCCACCACCTCCGGGAAACACTGCCCACTGTCCTGCGCGAAGCCCGCTGTCCTTTATAGACGAGTATACGGTTGCTGCTGAGCACATCACAGGCGCTGCAATATGATCAGGAATGCCGTCTGGGATAATGGTCGTGTATCGCTCGGGCGATCTGACATACTGCTGGAAGGAACCTGGGGGCCGAGTTAGAAATAAGAGCACAGCCGGCCTGGTGTCATGTATTACCGTCGACATGTACTCCTGAGAACTTTGCACTGGTGCAATAGTTGTCACGTCCAGAGCGGCAGTAGTCGCAAGCCTGGCAGGTATCCTGTATGGGCTTGAAGCCGGCCCGCATGCCAACCTTGAGCGTTTGCACATTGCTGCCGACCTTGACAATAACTCCTGCTCCCTCATGGCCAGCGCACTTGATGCCTAGCTCGGTCATGCTCGGGATGTCATAGTCATTGAGCATGAAATGGATATCGCTGTAACACAGCCCCGTCGTGTTAATCTTGATCAGGACATCGTTTGCACCTTGGGGGTTCCGTCAGCCATACTCAGATATCTATTCAAAGGACACTCACTGATATCAGGGACTGGAATCTTCTCTAGCTCAACGTAAAAGTCCGGTCCTTCGTCTTTCTTCAACGGCACTTGGATCAGCAAAGGTCGCTCGTTTCAGGCATCATACAGGTACGTACCACGACCGCTCCCCAACAATGCGAAGGAATCTCAGGTGCAGACGACATTGGAATGTAACACTGTTTGAACTAAACATGCAGGGGATGCTGAGCACTGGACTCTGGACGGTCTGATATACCAAAGATAACCTCATGACAGCTCCGATATTCAGCCCCGCACTTGCCTGACTCGGGTCCGGTCCGGACAGGCCCGGAAGAGTGGAGCCCGGTCTTGGCAAATCGGAGTAGGTGGCCTGATCTCCAACAATCAAGATTAGGACCATGATTAGTCTACCCCGGTCCGGATGCCGGGGGTTTCTTATCATTGGGGCCCCAAGCTTGTTACTGTATTTGGGTAGTCTAGTCCCCGCAAGCGGAGGAAATGCTTTCCCAGATACGAAGTCCCCGCCATTTGTGAGCAAGCGACCTCCGCATTCCCGGTCCTTATCTCCAATCTGGGTCCATGCTACTAGTCCATGAGGTCCTTTATCACTTCGCCAGTAGTTGGTCCGCGTAGCCCTTCCAGCCAAACAGTTATCCAATACCAAGTATGAAGATCGCTATTTTACAAAACTACGACACTCAGGATGAATGGGGCTCAGCCATGGTCACGGCCATTGCTGATAACCTCAAAGCGGTCCTCCCGGGAGCCCGGGTTGATATCTTTGTTCCTATCCGAGGTGATCCGCTCCCAGATCCGGACGCCTACGACGTGATAGTATTGTCTGGAGGCCCTCACAGCTTAGTCGTTGAGCCACTGCCTGTATGGATCACAGACACGCTGGACTACGTACGCCTAGTACGCAGTCACGCCTCGACAAAGATCTTGGGCCTCTGCTGGGGACACCTCGCGATCAACAAAGCTCTCGGTGGCAAGGTGGACACTCTAGGTGGTGATGGGTATTGTGTAAGCTTGATCTACTCTTCCCCGCGCCGGTTTTACCTCTGGTCTACATCATGATTCCAGCTACTGACTTGATGGGCCCTATTTTCAGGTTGGAGTTAGAAAGATTCATCTCAATAAGGCCGGAAAAGAAGCTTTTCCCCGATGGAATGAAGATAACCATGATCCTCCTGTGAGTAGTGATAGCCCAGAAGATAGACTAGGAAGCTGGCAAATCGACTGACCTGTGCAAACTTACAGGGCATCATGAAGTTCCATATGCGCACAGTCACACAGGTCGCCCCGGGACTAATTTCGCTCGCCGACGATCACGAGATTCTCAAGTCAGAGAAGGGTAATATCTTGGCTTTCCAAGGTCATCCTGAAGTCGACCATGTCATTGCGAACCTCATCCTCGATGCCGACACAGGCGCATATACCGGGGGTAAGAGCGAGAGCGAACTACAAAGGATGAGGGATGACGTGAGGAAGCCGCATGACGGAAAGTACCTGTTCGAAGGTATTCGGGATTGGATTCTAGATGCTTGATAGAGAAAGGCCGTGTTCTTTATGATACTGAATTCATATTGCTGTGCAAGAGTAAAATTCACTTTTGTATAGCCCTGGGCTGCAAAGAGCCTAGATAGACTAGCTGTAGCGCTTGTATCATGGCTCTAGGCAAAAATAAACACGTTAAGAACGTTCTTCTAAAATAGGTTCTTTTCTGTTTTCTCGTGGCTCTTGGAGATCTCCTGAGTAAGCAGGAAGAAAGCCGAGGCGCGAACAGATCCTTGATGTACGTGGCCTTCAGCATTGCCGTTATTCGATTTTAATGTACAGTCATTAGGTACATATAAATTCTCTCTGTCAAAAGGCGAGGGATACTTCCAGAATCATCCAGTGATAAACGAACGTTGATAACATCAAGGCAATCGTAGGATGAACAAGATTATATGCTTGAATTGATTATACCAAGCCTAGTTGCGTTACTAATTCTAGAATGAATCAAGAAGGATAACCGAAAAGTCAAGACTCATAGCAAGATAGTACCAAAGCAAAAGCAACTTTCCTTCACCCAACCATGTACACCCCAGTCTGAGACGCTCAGCACATCTTTCACAACCCTCGCGCTTCGTACTAACTCTTCACTGGCTGTGAAGATGGTCAGACTCAACAAGCTTCCAGTAAGACTCGGTACTACGAGCTCGCAGCTGTTTGCCGTATTTGACCATAATCAAAAACGTTGCGGCTACTGCCATGCCAACGAATCCAGCCACGAGGAAGCAGTTCTGGAAGCCCATGTTCTCGAACCAGGGGGTGATGCTGTCGAGTCTGTTAGCGCCAGCCGAAGCAAGGGAGTGCATGAAGGAGTACATACGCGTAACCGAGTCCAAAGGCCATGGAGTTGCGGATGATGATGACGGTAGAAAGCGCATCACCGCTAATGTGGTGATAAGAGTCGATGAGGTAGTTGACACTCAGAGTGATGCCGACGGCATTGATGAATCCAAGACCGCACATGGCCACGATCAGACCGAACCAGTGAATGCCATGCGCAGCACCAACACCCCAAAGGATGAGAGATCCGGGGATGAGGAAGACGCAGAGGAGGAAGGGCCAGAGTCTCTGCTCAGCTTCCATGACTCCGCCGTTGCGGCGAGCAAGTCGAATCGTGAGCCAATCGCTGAAGCGTCCGGTGTAGACGGCTCTATATTTCACGTAAGCATTTGAACCTCTCCTGAAGGGTGCAGATCTTGTACGTACGCAAGCAAGGTTCCTACCAGGGGTGAAGCGTAAGACAATCCTACCATTGAGGCCCTGCACGTAATGTTAGTTCTAGACGACTGAGCTTGGAGCGGACAGTTCCTACTTGAAGTTATAGGGCGCGCCGCTCAGGAGGACGGAAGCCGTAGCATTCATGACGTTGAACCAGATGAGATAACTGCCGTAGATGAAACTGTAAAGGTATTAGCATCATGAATCCCCAGAAAGAGACTCTCAAGCTTACCCGCAGTACAGCACGACTGGCCAGGTGGCATATCGAAAGGTGCGGACAGCTCGGGTGCCGATATTCTGACCCTTCAGAGGCTGCCAAAGGGACAGCTTCTGTAGGTATGTCTTCTTCGGATATGTGGTCGTGACATCGTGATCGCCTGTGCTATACTCGCTAGCCCGGGGGTTCTTTTCCAGCTCGGATGCGTCCTTATCATCGGCCACGAGGTTCGCCTCCTTGCGGGTGACAGTCTGTCCGACCAGTGTTTCCTTCCGATCGTAGCTAGTCTCTTCCATGAAGAAGAAGAGGAAGATCAAGCAAATTCCGCCGAAGATGGTGGGGAAGTAGAAGACCCATCGCCAGGACAACTCGTCGGCCATGAAGCCGTACATCATGGGGCCCACGTACATGCCTCCAGCGAGGAAGATGGCGTAGAGAGACATGTAGGTGCCGCGCTCGTGGGTGAAGTAGATATCCGTAACCGAAACCTCGGGAAGAGCCTCAATGGGGGCGTTGACAAAGCCGAGGATGATTCGGTTGGCCAACCACTGGGGGTTCGTCTTGACATAGGGGGCCCAGATAGTGCAGGCGACGGTGGCGGCGACAGACAGGAGGTAAGTCAACCGCTTGCCATAACGAAGGGCAAAGGGCTGCCAGAAGAGGAGGCCCCAGCCAGCGAGAAGAAAGGTGTATCCGGCTCCCTGGTTGACGGTGCCGACCGAGATGCCGGACACCTCAGAGAAGGGGACGATGATGGCATTGAGTGTTGAGGCGCACAAGGTGAGGGCCAGACAGTAGACCAGGACGCATGTCATGGCCATGAACTTTCGCCTAGGCGTCCAGTTCAGGGGGTCTTCCGGGTCAGGAGAGGGTGCCGGCACAAGGAGGACATCGTTCCCCTTGGCGTGACGCTGGGCAATGTTATGCTCAACATCGACAAGGAGGGCGGTGCCAGGCACAGGGAGGCCAGAGCCATTTGAAGGAGGAAGAACAGTGTTGTCTTGCATTGCGAGAGAGAGGTGATGGTTGTAATGCTTGTGGGTTGATGATCCTGGGGAAAGAAGGATGGTATATAAATATGTTCATGACCCGAAGGGCTGGCAACAGGGTGCAGGAAAAGTTAGCCGGCCTGGCCTATTCCCCGCACATCAACTACCCAGTTGGCCAGTCTAGTATTCCTTCAGCCACTTGCCACCTGGCCGGGTCGCCTACAAGGTAGTCTAGACTGTCTAGACGAGACTAGTATGGTGTGGGCAAACCCCGCGGGGATCTCTGTGCGGAGATCTCTATCGTCTCCTCGAGTGTGTGGACCACGAGATAGGAACGTTTCCGGGGTATGGTTCGTGCGTTGCGTCACTAGTGGCAGGGCTATCTCTAGCCATGAGTAAATGACCCCATCTTGTCAGTAGTTCCGGTCCGGACGATCCGGGCTCTTGAGTGCTATCGCGGGTGGGTAGGTCCGGAGAGTCGGAGCACCACTAATCTCGTTAAGGATGCGAAGGATCTGGTGGCAACCTCATCAATCAACTAACGTTAGTCTAACGAATAGGTTGGTTGATAACTGGATTCAATTACACTCTAGTTTATTGTTTCCAAGTGTTGGGGAGTTCGGTGTACGCGGTGAGACGTGTAGCAACTTGAAGCAGCAAGCACGCAGAGGACATGGATCGACAAGGCATCCGTTGTTTAATCGCCTACGTTAGTTACTGCTTTTATGATAGCGCAAGTTGTGATCAATCGGATTCTTAGTTTTATCATATCAAGCAAGGATGTAATCTCTAACTAGTGTAGATACCCCTTTCACTTATCGTACAGCATATCTTCATGCTTATGAGTTGATAGAAAACCAAAGTCAGGCTATTCGTCACAGTCTATCATGAATGCCGTCTTAGATAACAGCAATGAATCACTATCTAGGCTTCCTTTCCCCCCAAGTAGCGATAGACTACCGAAAAGTCTCGCCCTTGGCATTCCTCTTCCTTCTCGGCAGCATCATACACCTCTAGTGCTTTGTTCATCAGCTCCAGCCGCGCCTTAGCCCCCTTGGCCGCCATTATGGCCAGTCGCAGATCCTTCTTCATCAGGGAGATGCCAAAGCCCCCTCTGTAGTCTCGGCCCGCAGCAGCACTCTCGACAACGCCAGCTACGGGGTTGTTCACTTCACTCGGCCAGCAGCGGCCTGTGCTGGTGTTGATGATGGACGCAAGCTTCTTGGGGTCGAGGCCGCTTTGTATGCCCAGGTTCATCGCTTCGGCCGTGGCAATATTTGTTATTGCCAGGAGATAGTTATTCGCAAGCTTGGCCGAGAGGCCGGCGCCTTGCTCGCCACAATGTAGTACCCTCTTGCCCATCAGCAGAAGAAGATGTTCCACCCGGGGCACGAGGGCATCGCTGGCTCCAAGCATGAATGTCAAGGTACCGGCCGTGGCACCTACAACACCTCCGGAGACGGGGGCATCAATGAAGGATCCTTGGTCTGCCTGGGCCACGGACTGGGCGATCTCGCGCGAGGTGTCTGGGTCGATCGTGGAGCAGTCAATGAAGATGCGGTCGTGCTTGGCGGCACTGGACTGGTCGAGGATTGACTTGTAGACCGCGCGAACGTGCTGAGGCTCGGGAAGTACTGTTATCACGGTATCCTGCGGCGTGTGTGAGTATCGTGGTTGTGCAAGCTGGTCAAGGGGACCCTTACGGCATCTTTAGAAGCGTCGTATGCGCTGGCTGCGAGCACGACTTCGGCACCGTGAGGCGCAGCTCTCATTGTCGCTCCGAGGCCTTCCATGGCACCAGGATTGATGTCGAAGATTGAGACCTTATCAGAGGGCTTCAATTTGGATTGTAAGTTCCTGGCCATTTGATAACCCTATGTGATGTGTAAGTGCACGTCTAATTAGGCCTATTTCCGTGTATGTAAACGTACCATCTGTCCCAAACCCACAAAGCCATAGTTGTCTAATCGTCGCGCCGAGCTCGTAAACGTTCGAGTCGAGATGAGACTTCGGAATCTTGTAGGGGGCCTCATGATGAAGGCTCAAAGTTGTAATGGGAGTTCGGCCTGGTGGCTACGAGACTGGGACAGAGCAATAGGCTGCCTGGTATGCGAAGCCGGTGTCTCAGTGGGTTCAATTGACGTAACCTTGAAGGGTAATGTTGGATCAGAAGGACAATGTTATCGTAGATGAGCGCTCAAAACATATCTGGACTTCCCTCATCAGCCTCCGAAGATCGGTATGGCTAAGCGCGGTCCGGGCATCCGGCCTACTTTACACTTTACCCCGACAATTCGCTGCGGACATGGTTCCGTTCCGAAATAAAAGTGGGGGTGTCAGCCGATAGTTAGCCTTTACGGAGTAACGTTAGGATCTAATTAGTTAGTTTCATGGGGCCCCAGGAATGGAGAGCCTTGGCACAAGGGAGACAGGACCAGAAGCGAGAGGGCGGTCTATGGGAGGCTCTTGTGATTAGGGCAACCACTAGTTGAACTCTCCCCAGATTCTCAGGTTCAGGTTCACAGGATGTTGCATGGAATTGATGAAATTTGATAACGCTATGTACTTGACTATCACTACTATGACTCCCTATCCAAGCGCTTTACGTACTGTCTCGACACTATAGGCTGTTAGCATCATCCCTGCGTTTCTTTGGAGAATCATGCTCACGTAGCAAATATCCCCGCGGATACTGGCATTGCTCGGAGCAGAGCCGGCCCAATGCCTCTAAAGAATCCAAGGAACCCCTGAGTCCTGTATGTTGCCCGGAATGCGTCTCGCATGTTGGCGAACTCCTGCCTCGGGCCGAACCCATCGCTTTGCATCTTACTCTTGATAACGTCGAGCGGATAGCTCAGAAGCCAGAGAAACTCGCCAGCAATGCCACCGCATAGTGCAAATTTCCAACTTGGAATCTCGCCACGCGTGATGCCCTCCCTTTTTATTATTGTTCTCACCAGGCCCTCATATGTTGCGAACCACACTCCATAGCCATGGAACTCTCGGAGCAGCGTAATCCCCTGACCGCGGTAGATGCCCAGAATCCCAGACTGTTTCCAGATCTTGACGATGCAGTCTAGCGGCCCTGTATAGAACCGTTTACTCCCGTGTGGTTGTGTTTGCAGGCGTATCCTCACATGCTCGACTGGACCCGAGACAGCACTGTTCATCATGCCAGCGCCTCCACCAGCGAGGTAGAGCTGACTTTGGCTCAGTGAGTAATCTGTGCTAGGGTTTCGCCGCCGGTTGTAATCTTGCAGCAGCTGCTGGAAGATCTGGAACGAACCAAATTGTATGCTTACCTATTTTGGCACGGTCAGCACCGAGTCTAGTCTGTCGAACGGAAACATACACAAACTCCAATTCCAAGCATCGGCGGCACGGTTCCCTACGTCCGGTCGATACAGATTAGAAGACATCTCTTAGAGGCTGTTGAGGATGAGAAAAAGTCACTTTGTAGAATGCACGAGGCCCTTCCAGTGCCCAGATGTTACGAGAAACACGCAACGCATTGCCACCCTCGGTCTGTAGGCGCACCTTGACTAGATCTAGACACTGCGTTAATAGAGTCGGATGATCAGTTCATGGCAGATTCTTTACCGAATGGTTGTCCTATGAGGTGTATTGGTTAGCTTACTGCAACAGACAATAGCTTCTGGGCTTGGCTTGGTTATTACCCACTAGGACCTTTGTGATGCCGCCCATGGCGCCAGCAAGAGTGTCTTTGAACGCATCTGCTCCCATGATGTATAGGCTGGCTGAGCTTTGCTCTCCTTATTTCTCCATCTCTGTATGCTTGCTAGGCAACATCATATTAATAGTGGCCGGCCCAAGGGCATTTGGCCGTTCCTGGGGTTTCGGTGTCCAATGCCGATGCCTTGAGTAGTAAGATGGCCTAGCTGCACTCCGCGGTCCGACTGACCCGGTTTGTCTGCTCTCCGCAGTGGACTAACCGCCGGGGTATCTGGGGTCGTTCGCTTATTTGTCTAGTGTCTGTCCCACAGGCAAACCGAGTCGTTATCATGGTCGTGCGGCAAAGTAGCCGACTCAGGCTATTGATTACCATACTAGTCTAGTCCGCTTGTCTGAGAAGCCGGTCCGAGGTAAGCCGGAGCTTGAATCTTGTCCCTGTCGCCTCAACTCAAGGAAAGATTGCATTGAGGATGAGAGATTTGGCTGCACTACACGGCCGAGGCAACAGCTCCCATCAAAAGCTGCTCAGAGTAGTGTTTTACAAGGACCGTAATTCTTATCTAGGCCACATTATACATCCATATCATCTCTTATCATGAAGCTTTGAAGCATCCCCAAGCCCTCCACCCCGACCGGGCAACCTATCGTGTCCCTCGTTAGACCGGCCGTGGGATCTAGGGCATCCACATTTTTCTCTCCGGGACTTGCTTCGGCTTCAGACGCTGTCATCTGAAACACTTGATGAGGATTCTCTGCGTATATTTTTCCGCTCGCTTCATGAACATCTCCAACCTCGTGTTTTGGAAAGGATATGGGCGGTGATCCAAGCCCACTGCTCGATACTGTCGTGTCGGTGGCTGATGCCATGAGACCGCAGTCCATAGCACCTTGGGCAAAGTCCGCAGCCACGTACAGTTCAGCCAGAGAATCAATGACCACCATACAGCGACGATATCCCTCCAGAGAGCGCTGTTGATCGCCCTGGAGCAGCCCTCGAATCCCCAACGAAAAGACAGCTGCGGCGGAGGCCATAGCACTCAGACCAGATGTAGGCAAGAATCTTTCGAGGCGATACCGGTGCATCTCGGCAGCGATATCAGAGACTCTTGTTGCGGCATGCTGCATCCAGACCTTGGAGAGCTCCCTGCCGAACCGTGATGAGCCACGACCCTGAAGCAGGGCAAATCTAGAGTAGTGAAGAGAGCAGACCGAAGCATGATATATGGTATGAAGAACTGCTCTGTGAAGAGTGATCGTCTCATCAACCCCTCGAGCTAGATCATATGCGATGGGACGATACTTGCAATGTTCAGGCAGCGTATCTTGCCAGGATAGTAGGTCCTCGCTGCAAGACACAAATTCGGCGTTATCATCGGGTGCAGGGATTGCCAGCTCGTCTCCGGAGTTCTCAGTAAATATAGAAAAGCTCGACTGGTGATTGTAGTTGCTGAGAGAGCGGCAGAGATTGACCTTGGCTATGCAAAGGCCCGCCAAGGTCATCCTCTTGGGCAAGTCATCGGCGTATGAGCATAGACTTGTTAACTCAGGCGAGTCGTCTCCTTGGAGATGCTCGGGTTCAAAATCGGTTCCCTCTAGAGGGAGCACGTCATAATCTTCCTTCTGAATCCTGGGGGATCGCTTCATGCCGAGGGATACCAGACGGTCGCGGATTACACATGTCCACCACAGCCGTCGACGAATTCTCTGTACCCGCGGTGCCATATCTGGAGAAGACGGGTCTCGGTGAAGGCCAGCGGCGAATGCCTGCGAGATGGCAGCATCGATCCAGTGCCAAGTATTCCTGTGGTCTCTTGGGGTCTCGTACCAAAGTGACATGAGCAACAGTACTTGGATAAGCGTGATTGGGTCTGATTCGACGTTGAAATCGTATAAAAGCTTTCATGATAGTCAGTAAGACGGGCTGATGCTTCATGGGAGTGTAGGACTTACGCGGACTCTACGGAAGAAAGACTTG
Source organism: Fusarium staphyleae (assembly GCA_017140175.1). Lineage (NCBI taxonomy): Eukaryota > Fungi > Ascomycota > Sordariomycetes > Hypocreales > Nectriaceae > Fusarium > Fusarium staphyleae. The sequence continues at coordinate 54,356 of JADDON010000256.1, forward strand.
CGAGCCTGTCTCCTGGTATTATACCCAGCCTTTTGTAACGAAGCAAGATCTACGTGAGCGACTCCAGCAAATAAGACAGCGTGGAACAGGAGAAGACTGATTCCATCTGATGTGCCCTCCTGGCCTAGTACCGAATGGACAAATTGTTCGATGTCTAGAATCGGCATAAATGGGTAAACGTATTCAAAAAAGGACCAGAGAACCGATTTCTGTAGCTCTGGCTCGGGAAGTGTCAGGGCTCCTTTTGCCCGCAAGTACTCAAGATCTTCGTTCTGTATGCACTCGGGAATTGGCCGTATAAAGGCTGGCAGAGCCGGAATCGCTGGATTCGAAATAGGTGCGTGTAGGCGTAGCTTCAAACCAGCCTTCCACGATTCCGATATGGTTGGTATCGTTCGGTCGCCGACAACCTCGGACAACAGACGGAGCATGTGACTCATGTGAGCTACGTGGTATGAAATCAAAATGATGCTCTGTTTCCTGGATAGCTAATTCACTTACATGTGTGTTCTGTATCAACGCACGGGTCATCAAGGGCCAGTGGTGACGAGCAATCACTGGACCTCCTTTGCGAAGCTGGACACAGTTCGATGCCATCATGGGGCTCATCATCGACAACATCACTCGTCTTTCTTCTGTAGACCAGATGGAGTTAGATATATCGGCTGTAGGCTAGCATCTCTAACTCGTACCTTCGGCGACGTCTGTTCACGACGATACATTCTGTCTTGTCCCATTTGCAGTTCCGGCATGGATAGCTTCTCGAAGCATCGCATCTGACTTTACGAGCGCGACAGGATAGACAAGCTCGACGAGCGCGGGGCGCGGACCCTTGAGGGCGTTGGGCGGCTTCTGTCTCTGGAGCCTCACTCATTGTGTGGTCGCGTAGAACTGGTTTGCAGCTTGACCAGTGAGTAGGGCCAGGGGGGGTCCAAGACTTGAAATTGGCAAACCGAGGCTCCATACAAGCATTGGCATGTTTGACGTACTGCACAGTAGCTAGCTACGTACTGTGGTCGGCTCCGGTCCGGATGTCCCGGCAAGGCGGGGGAGCTTGAGATGCCGGAACGGGGTCAAGCCGGCCCCGACGCCGCCCGTACTGCTCACGGCAAAACTTCTCACTTAGTTACGTTATGTTATTCCTGGGTATAAGAAAGCACAGTGATAACTATAAAGGTTGAAAAGTCGGGTTAATTCCAGGGAAAACATTTTGGCGACGCGTTTGGTGCCTTTTGGCATCAACTTCACTGGAGTTTCATACTTGCATGTACCTAGTAACAACTCGCAACAGGGCATTGTTTGAGATCGCACATCGGTCTGGGAGCTCGCTATCTAGTCTAGATTATCTATGTAGCCCAATCTCTACAGAAAGAAATACGTTATGTCTAGGACACCCGTGGTACTGTGATACTCCCGTGCCCGCTGATACTCGATCTTGGCTGCTATCATCAAGAGCCGAATGATCAGCCATCTGACCAGAGCGGCCCCAAAACCCGACACCCATGCACTCGCCGATCCTACGATTCTGGTCATGAAAGCAACTGCTTGTCGGGGTCAAAACCCGCTTCTGTCTGGCGATTCTCATCGGACCCTCGCCTTGATAGCCTCGTCCACCGCCAGATAAGGCATGGATGCCCCCGGATTCCCCGCAAATGACCCCGCGAATGACCCCAGTGGCCAAGTTCTCGTCACCTACTGGCAGTCCAGTTGGTGAGGTTGTAAGAAGTTTAAACATTCTCGGCAAAATGATAACTGCACCATGGTGAAGATAAAACCCATCGGGTTACCCCCTAAAGGATGTGAGAGCAGCACATACTCATTCAACCCTTTTCCGAGTCGTCACCCTATACTCTCGACACAGCACCTACAGCCTTCGAATACAACCATCGAACTCACTCTCTTTCACTCGAGATGGGAGCCCAGGCCCCAGAGATGGCGGAAAAGGTCGAACAGACGCCTTCGGTATCATCGAACCGTTTCGGAAAGACGTTTTCTTTCAGATCAAAGAAGAACTCTGGCGTTGTCGAAGACCCGGACGAGTTTTTGCGGATCCACGAGCATGAATTCGGAGACTATACAGAGGCCGATGCGAAGAGAGTCCTCAGGCGCATCGACTGGAGGCTGATGCCCCTGTTTATGGTGACCCTGACGCTGGCAGGAGTTGATGTAACTATCAATGGATGGTGTTTTATACAGGCCTCGCTAACCGATGGCAGAAAATCATCATTTCCAACGCCGCTATCTACGGAATGAATGAAGACCTAAGTCTGCATGGCCAGCAATACAGCTGGGGTGAGTCCGCACCATCTGATCAAGGTAGCGAACGAAGCTGACATTGGTGACTCCAGCTGTCTCTATCTTCTACTTTGGATACATGCTCTTTGCCTACCCTGCGAATGCACTCCTACAGCAATTTCGAGTCGGTCGATGTATGGCTATAGCCTGTGTTGCTTGGGGTGCATCTGTTACTCTGATGGCTGCCTCTCCAAACTACGGCGTGTTGATGTTCTTGCGGTTCCTAATGGGTGCCAGCGAAGCCTTTGTTTTCCCTTGTGTTACTATCTTAGTCTCGATGTGGTACACCAAGCGGGAACAGCCATTGCGAAGCGCAATCACCTTTACCTCATTCTCCACGGTAAGAATACCTGGGTATCTGGAAATAAAGATGCGACCTGATTCGTTTTTAGTGCATATCTGGTCCGGTCTCGTACGGCATTGGAAACGCCAATACCAGTGTTGCAAGCTGGCGATTGCTCTTCATCACGCTCGGCGGAGCAACCATTCTTTGGGGCCTTGTCCTAGCCGTCGTCGTGCCAGATTCCCCGCTCCAGGAGAACTTTATGAAAGGAAAGGATAAGTATGTGGCCTTGATGCGTGTCAAGAGCAATATGACGGGTATTGAGAATCGCGTAAGTAACACCAAGCCAAGTCACTATTGTTTGAAGGATGGAACTGAGTCCAACTGACAAATTAATGCTGGCAGGAATTCAAATGGTACCAAGTTCGAGAGGCCTTCACAGACTATAAAACCTACCTCTTGTTCTTGTTCTATCTTTGTATGAATGTGCCGACCGGGGCGCTTTCTTCCTTTGCGGCGCAGATCATCTCTGGTATCGGCAACTCGCCCCTAGACACTGTTCTCCTGACGATTCCTGGGTCACCGTTCCAGACAATAGCTGGATTAGCAGTGGCCATCCCGCAGAGATGGCTCGTCAACAAACGGTGTCTCAGCTCGGCGTTGTGCTGCTTGGTCCCCCTGACGTGTTCTATCTTGATCCGGAGTATGGCTTCACATCCTGCCTTTGCTTTCCTATTCTAACCTTTTACAGAGCTTGAAGACGATAACAAGACCGGAAAACTCCTTGCATACTACTTCTTCTACTTCTTCTGGGGCCCATACGCCACTAGTGAGTATACCTGTACAGCTTGGGAAATAGTGCTAATGCCCCTAGTCCTCTCATTACCCATGGCGAATATTAGCGGTCATACGAAGAAGCTCACCGTCATGGCGAGCATCTTCCTTGCCTATTGCACCGCCATGATCATCGGGCCTCAGGTCTTTCTCGAACGCGAGGCTCCCTACTATACCACAGGGTATAACTGTTTGATGGGCTTTGAGATCGCCGCCATTCTGCTCCTCGGGGCATACGCAATTGGCTGTAAGATTGAAAACTCACAGAGGGACAAGCGTGAAGGAACTGATGTTTCTCTCACAACTGAAGAAATGTTAGAGGACAAGACTGATTATGAGAAGAGGGGCTTCAGGTATATTTATTAGCCTATGGCGAGAGAGTTTAGATCTTTACCCTTTTCCTGTTGGTAGCACCAAAGGAGTGCCTGATTTTCCCATTGATTAGGATCGCTCAGCTTCATAATTCTTTCCCTTTATCCTGCTTTTAGTGGCGTATTGTGAATGAATATTTCATCTCCTGTCTAGCTAATACTTGATAAATCTACACATTCTGTCGTATTAGACGAATTAAAAATACATTCGGCCCAAGCCTATCCTCTTGATTCCTTGGCGGGCCCCTTAAAGGACTCATCACAGAGTAACCCTCTTACATCACTAGTTAGACAGCCTATGATACAAAGTCATCCTCTCCCATGACTAAATTGTCTGTAGAGCCCAGCTCGCCAGGCGGTGTAGCCCGGCTGATAATCCGCGTCAAGAGCGTTAGAATAGCCCTTGACACACCTCGCTTCTCCAGGCGAGCCAGAAGGACTAGGAAACCAGGCTTAAGGTCCTGTGGAAAATGAAACAAGTCCTTGTCCGCGGCGACCACGGGAGTATGCTCTAGGAGCTGGGCGTAGACCTGCAGGTATATGCCTGCCGAGTTCCACCTCTGGGCAAAGTTTGCGAGTGTCTCCCGGCAGTTCTCCAGTGCTAGCATCGAGTCTATCGCCCCGAAAGCAGGTGTTCGGTCGGCGGAAGACGTTTCCCAGTAGCAGGCCAGCATGATGATTCCGACACTGAACTGCTCGAATAGCTACAGAGTGTCAGTATGGGCGCCCGACTGTAGAGTGTAGTCTTTTATCAACATACCGCACCCCAGTTTAGATATGACTTTGGCCACTTCTCTTGGATTCGCCGGAAGCAGCGCGCGTTCTCGCTGGCTGCGGGTAACAGGACGGCAAAGTCCTCCGACGTAGGTATGAAGGCTTCGTTCTGGTACAAGCAGCAGATGCAATAGTGGTAGGTTTTGAGCATGGCCAGAGGGTGATAGTTTAATGGCCCGCTTGCTGTGCTGGAGATTAAACGTATAGATGTTCTCCACTGGTCTAGATCAGCCTTGATCTCGGCCGTCTGCCTTCTTCGCTCGGCCTCGGAACATGGGAAGACGCGGCAATGGGCCCAGAACCTTCGGATTGTGGATTGGATACGCCGGATGGCAAACATATGCTCCCAGTCTGACTGCATAGAGCCTCCGCCAAATGTCAACCAGATTCCCTGGTCATAGATCTGCGGCATCCAAAAAGATGAGTATAACTCCGTTAAACACGGGCTAGGGGAGGTGTCAAGCTCTTACCTTGTCGTCTAAAGAGCCAACCAGATCTTGAAAAGATCGGTTCCAGAGTGAAGCAATAATTTCCAATGCAGTGTAACAATAGATGAGAAGGATCCGATTATCTCGGTCCTCAGTGGCAGTCAGCTCATCTAAGCCACCGATGTCAAACGGCAAGAATGTAGAAGGGATTTCGAAGTTGGAGAGCCGGTCTGTCAGAACCAGGATTGCCTCGTTGGTTGTATCATGAAGCTCAAACGGATGTGGAGAGTTGAAAGCGTAGACGAAGAGTAGTAGGTAAGCCCGGGTTCTGGTAGCAGCCGGCCAGTGTGCCACATCAGGCAGATAATGTGTCGAGGCCTGGGCGTGGTGGTATCGAGATCTTGCGATGTGTGGGCAAGCTGCATCCGAGTCGCTTGAACAGCATGCCCCAGTTGCGCATACCAGATGGACAAAGTACAACTCATGAGCCTGTGGCGAACGGGCTGGATCAGTGCAGGCCTGGAACCACTCGTTGAGCTGCGCAGGATCTAGAAAAGGCCAGAGAGGGTGCACATATTGGAAGTAGCTCTCAAAGTCGCTTAATTCGAAGTGGTTGTCTTGTACCTTCGGGCGTGGGCTGATGATTGACATGCTTCGATCTGACAGGTGATCTGCTGGCTGAGAATGAGGACTCTGGAGAATGGATGCTGTGGTATCATCTGGCGCTTCAGTAAGTGAGGCCACCAAGCCACCCGGGGATGATGAGAGTAAGGCACGTTCACTTTGAGACGACGCGTCCTGCTGGTCCTGACTGAGTGACAGCTTGGCTAAGCAGCTAGCAAGCTGTCTCTCAACCTGTGACAGGCGGGATTCGAGCGCCTCAACGTAAGGCCATGGGACAGTCGCAGCGTCTCGAGGCTTTCGATCGCCCAAGCGGACACAATCGGCCCCAGAACGTCGGCACTCGCCGCATTCAGGGGCCACGCGATCGCACCTCTTCTTCCGGCGACGGCATCGCAGACAGGCCAAGGGAGACGCCTGGCTCGTGCCGCTCACTGATTTGGGCATCTTGATGGCTACGGTGCTGTCGTTGTGCCGACTTGGAAGATGGACTGGGCCGGGCGGGGAACCACCTCACCGGAAGCACCACACGGACAACGGGCACCAGCAAGGCCATATCACGTGGTGCCTAAGGCCCAGATTGCCTTTGCAGTGCCTTGCTATGCTCTGCGGCAATATTCACGTTGAATAGGAATATAGTTATAGCTTCTATCAACCTTCTCGTTCGATGCTTCACGGGGATGCACCCGCAAAATGCACAGCGTCTCGAAGCACAGTTTCTTACTTCATGTTTATCAAAAAGCTCAAGATCCACTCTAATACTAGTCTACATCCCTGTCATCCTCGCTCCTTATCGCCGCAACTGCCTGGTCCAGCTGCCCGGCCGTAGGCTCATAGTCCCTGGTGAAGTACGGAGTAGTCTTAGGGTAATGCCATGCGCCGACCTTGAGAAGTACCATGAATCTCGGCCTGTAGTGTGCACCTTATCTGGGACGTGCACTGGGTGGGAACTGTGATAACAGTCCAAGATGGCGATATGCTTCACTATCTCGGCGTCCTCGAGCGGCTTTCTTCCGGTCAGGCCTCCTCGGCTTGTATCCGACTCCATGCTATTTGACTCGGTGCTTGAACAAGGGAGCAGAGATAGTCGACGGGCAGTCTTTCCAAGACGGGCGGAGGGGCCGGGAGAGACGAGACAGAGATAACAGATACATGACTCCTAAGCACTACAGCCCCCTTCCACAACCATCCGGACCGCTCCGGTCCGCGCTATCAGCAGGGCGTCTTTATCATATACTTTCAATCTCAACCATGGTGCATCCCAACCAACAAGTGGACTCGGACACGGGCCGTCACGGACGTACATATGCCACTACAGCAATGATCTGCTTAATACGAGATGGATACGGGCATCAAGGATATTGGTACGCAATGCAGTGGATAATAGAAAGCCTCGTTGCGCGTGGTGGCATCGCAGCTGTTAACATGACAGACGGCGCCCAAGGGTGAACCTATTTGAAACTAGACCTAACACCAAGCTATAGACTCCCCATCGATAAACATCATAGCGCTGTTGACACATGTACAAAACTCCTCACCATAAGAAGTTTAGCTTTGCAATACCTTGCCGTTTCTTCTCCAGCGGCTCTGGGTTAGCCAGAGCAATTGCCAGTAGTTCCGAAATAGGCACTTTGTCCAGAGGCACCATCTTCGTCTTCTTGATAAGCTTGTGCCCTGTGAAGAGCAGCAGAACCAAAGGAATGTTGACGTATGAGGCGACAAAGGTTTCAGTCTCCCAGTGACCCTTGATAAAAGTCGAGAACCCACCCGTGATCAGGATGAGCACCATCGTAACCAATGCCACCCAAGACAGATAGGGCTGAAGTGGTGCAGCCCACGGGAAGCACTCATGACGGTTGATGCCTTGTTTCCTGCAGGCGTAGAAGAGGCGGAGGTAGGTGAGGATGATGATGATCCAGTTCATCAAGGTCGCAATAGCCACAAGGTCCTGCAGCCAAGAGAAGACCTTGCTCGCCGAACTGGACAGTGTCATGTACCCTAGACACATGAAGACTCCGTAGAAGGCCACAGCGAGGTAGGGAATGCCGAAGCGGTTCAGCTTGGTGAAGAACCTGGGTGCATTTCCGTGCGAGGCCAGACCATACATGATACGAGATGCGGTCAACAGACTCGAGTTTCCTGCGGACCAGGCGGACGTCAGGACAACGCCGTTGATGATGGATGGCACCACCTTGATTCCGGCTCGTCGGGCAGCAATGACAAAGGGACTCTGAGCGGCAGTTCCAGTGCTTTGCAAGAGGTTCGGGTCGTCTGATGCCACGACAAGGCCGACCATGAAGAGCGTCAGGCAGTAGAATAGAAGAACTCTGACAAAGATCCTCTTGGCTGCCTTGGGAATGTTCTGACGGGGGTTCTTGGTCTCGGCGGCCGCCACGGTGATACTTTCGATGCTTGCGTACTAAACCCATTGAATTAGCCGTCTTGCTCATCATCCATTGGAGGGAGACCGTTTAAGAGGGGGTTACTAACCGCGTAGATAGCGCCGCTAAAGGTCTTCCAGAATCCCAGAAAGCGTCCAAGAGCTCCTGGGATGGCAAGGAACTGAACAAAGGGCCCGGGATCCCTCCAGTACCGGAAGCCAATCGCCTCCTGGTCTGGGCCGCCGCCACAGGTAATGACGAGTGCCATCACGTTGACGCCGATGATGAGAGCGATCTTCAATATGGCAAAGAAGAACTCGAGCTCTCCATAGACGCGAACAAAGAGAAGTGCCGACACCAGCATGATAATGCCAAAGACGGTGATCCACACGCCATTGGAGACGCTGGTTGTCCAAAACTCGATGAGAACAGAGGCGGCGACGAGCTCGGCTGGAATAGCAACTGCGAGTGCATAGACGAGATTCCAGCCCTGAGCGAACGAGACGGACGAGTCAAAGAAGAACTCAGAGTAGCGGATGTATCCTCCGCTGAGCGGGAGAAGCGCACCCATCTCACCGACCGCGAGGACGACGGCGCAGGCCACGGCTCCGACGATGGTGTAGCCGAGCCAAGCCCCGAGGGGTCCTGCCGTGGCGATGGCCCGACCGGAACCCAGGAAGAGGCCGGTTCCGATGGTGCCCGCGAGGGCAATCATCTGAATGTGCCGCTGGTGAAGGCCCTGCTTGAGCTGGCCGACCTCTTCGAACTGGTGCACGCTAACCATAGGTTGAGATACCTCTAGATCTCCTCCCCCAGGCGGTGCCAAGCCATACTTTGATTGGGCCCCTGACGCGTCTTGCGCCATTGGTGTTTCCTTTTCGTAAGACATCGGATGCGGCTTACACACACGCGGGAAGTCGGTGTCGAATGGTAGTCGTATGGCAAGAAAGGCCAACGTTGCTGTTAAACGGCGAGATACAACCGCCAGGGTTCTTCGAGTCCCTCTTATATACACTTCTAGACCTTGCTTCACAGCACGGGGCACATCGTGGAGACTCTGGGGAAAACGGCGGGGTGACAAACAATATCCACGCGGAGTCGTTCTGGACTGCTACCCCAGGCTTCGGCTGATTGCCGTCATGCTAGTCTCGGCTGTTGCGACGCTATAGTTATCAGAACTATTACGAAATCGGCCACCTCCCCCGAGCTTAGATCAGGCCTGTTCTGCGTGACCGGCAAAGTAACCGAGGATGGAAGGGCCAGAAGGCATGAGGTCAGCCTCTCACCCGGATGCGCCGGTCCGGGCAGCTGCAAAGGTGGGTCTCCGACCGGGCCCGGGTCTCCGGTCCGGGGTTCCAGAGTGCGGGGCAGAGCTGGGGAGATCTTCCTGGTCCCCGTCTGATCTTCCGAACATCGGCCGTCTGCTGCCACAGGTAGACAGCCTCGTGTGGTAGATCGCTGTATTAATATGCAGCGATGACTTGGATCTCAGCGAGTTATAGCTCCTCCAACTCCTGCGTTCCAGAGGCTCTACACTCCACGTCGACGAGAACCGACCAGTAAAAGATGCGTTTCCATCAGTTATCCCCGAAACGGGTTCCTCCTCCTCAGTCATGGACGCGCCAATCCCTAGCGGTGCGCTCCTTTTCCACAGCTCCTCTGATGCGTCAGGCAGAGTCTCTTTCAGTAGACAGACCTCAAGCCACGCATAAGAAGATCGCGAACCCAGTCGAGACCTATAACTTCATCAACAACCGGGCGGTGCGGTCCCAGGCCAACAAGTGGTTCGACCTCAATGATCCGGCAACCAACAATGTCGTCGGCCGGACGCCCCAGACCACCGACGAGGAGCTCAAGGCCGCTGTGGATGCGGCTGAGCGCGCCTTTCCCACATGGAGCAGCAAATCCATCATGGAGAGGCAGCAGGTCATGTTCAGACTGGTCTCCCTCATCCGACAAAACACAGACGCGATTGCAGCCTCTATCACCCTAGAGCAAGGCAAGACTATCGCTGATGCCAAGGGAGATATTCTACGTGGCCTCCAGGTCGCCGAGACAGCTTGTGGCATCACAACACAGCTCACAGGAGAGGTGCTCGAAGTCGCCAAGGACATGGAGACCAGGTCCTACCGTGGACCCCTCGGCGTGGTTGCGGCCATCACACCCTTCAACTTCCCCGCTATGATCCCGCTCTGGTCAATGTCGCTCGCCACCGTGACCGGCAACACCCTTATCGTGAAGCCGTCTGAGAGAACCCCGGGCGCAGTCATGCTGCTCGCCGAGCTCTGTCGCGAGGCTGGCATGCCCGAGGGCGTCGTCAACGTCATTCACGGAGGAGTGCCAACAGTCGACTTCATCATCAAGGACCCCCGCATCAAGGCCATCTCCTTTGTAGGATCCAACCAAGCTGGCGAGTACATCTACGAGCAGGGCTCTGCGCGCGGAAAGCGTGTCCACGCCAACCTGGGCGCCAAGAACCACGTTGCGCTGCTCCCCGACGCGAACCGAAACCACGCTATCAACAGCATCGTCGGTGCAGCCTTCGGCGCCGCGGGACAGCGATGCATGGCACTTGGAACCCTGGTCACTGTCGGCCAGTCCAAGGAGTGGCTGCCCGAGCTTGTCGAGAAGGCTCGAGATCTTCGTCTGGGCGGCGGATTCGAGAAAGAGTCAAACATCGGACCGCTGATCTCGCGTGAAAGCCGGGAGCGAGTCGAGAGCATCATTGCCTCGGCTGAAGAGGAGGGAGCTACCATTCTGCTGGACGGCCGAGGTCAGGCACCAAGCCAATTCCCTGATGGAAACTGGGTAAGTTCATGCAGATCCAGAACAAGTCTTACACGGATGCTAATACTCTAACAGGTTGGCCCTACCATCATCACGGGCGTGAAGCCGTGGATGAGGTGTTACAAGGAGGAGATCTTCGGACCTGTCCTCGTCTGCCTCGAGGTTGACACCCCCAACGAGGCAATCCAACTGATCAACAACAACCAGTACGGAAACGGCGCGGCAGTCTTCACTGGCTCCGGCGCCAGCGCGTCTTACTTCCAGAAGCATCTCGAGGCCGGCCAGCTGGGTATCAACGTGCCGATCCCCGTACCTCTGCCCATGTTCTCCTTCACCGGCAACAAAGCCTCAGTAGCAGGAACTGGCCAGCTGAACTCATACGGAAAGGATGGTCTACGATTCTTCACACAGTGGAAGACAGTGACTAGTCTCTGGAGGAGCGAGGATGCTGGTGCGGATCAGAAGCAGCTCGATATGCCCACTCAGTAGGGCCCTGGTAGATAAAAGTATGACGTGTAGATTGTATTACACCATTGTCTCAGCATAGAATAATTTTGTTATGGATATACCTGTCCCTACTCCCAAATTGATGTCGTGAATGAATAGATGATGCTACCAGAGATGAAATTTGAAAATGACCGTGCGGACGAGTGTTGTTTTGTCATGACAGAGGCGACTCATTCATCACGTCGTCTATGGCGGTATTTAAAATGGTCAAGTCATCGGCCCCCAGGCCCATTGGGTCAAAGAACGAGTCCCAGGATGTGAAGTGATCATGGGCTGAAATCTGGGAAACATCATCCCGGGGTACGCTATGGGAGTACTTACACATAGCGCTATAATCGAGCAAGGTCCAGAAGAGGTCGACTTGCATAGGAGTCAAGGGGGGGATTACGGCTTCATCGCTCGATAGAGTGCTCATATTCGGTGATTCCTTAATCAGGCGGGTCAAGGTCGCGGTCTTTGAGCATGTCAGTCACCAGAAGAACTCAAGATGCAGAGCGGAAGCTGCTTACCATGGGCGCGACAAATTCCCAGTGCTCTCCCATCGCCTCAAGATAGCGCAGGTTCGACTGCAGTAGCGGCTCCATCTCGAAGACCGGGGAGCCATGCGGCTGCTGGCGGCGAAGGGCTATGATGGTGGTAGCGACTGAGACGGCGTAGCTGTAGAAGGACGCGTGAACCATGCACCCGGCCTCCTGGGCCTCGGCGATCAACGTCGTCAGCTGCTGTGCATTGGTCCAGGCCAGTTCGAAGCACCTATGAAGGAAGCTCGAAGGTCCCGCGCACTTGACTATCTCCAAGCGCCTACGGAGCAGGAATGGATGGTTGAGAAGACAGTTGCACAGGTGGAAGAGGATGCGGGCGTATATGTCGTGAGACACAGCCGCCTGGTCCACGACGCCGCTACCTGAGCAGGATTTCGAGAGAGTCTCTGCCAGAGGCCTCCTTACCTGCAGCTGCGTCTCGAGATGGACAAGGTCCGACTGGATAGAGGTGAAATCCGAGTTGGCGTCCCAGGGCGGGTGGTGCGCACGCGCGTCCATATCTTGGAGCATGTACTGCGCAGCCTTTGCGAGGGCGCCGCCCATGATGATGACATTGGCAAAGGGGCTGAGGAACCCGTCGGAAAGCACGCAGGGCTCCGTGTTGACCTCGGAGAGAGTAGACGTCTGATCCTCCTGGCCCAGCCGCCAAGTCTCCTCGTGCGCGGGGAGTCTGAGGTGGCATGAGGCTTCCAGGATGGCCGAGGGTCTGTACCGGCCGCACGAGCAGAGGCGGTCGAGCAGGTAGAGTGACCAAAAGGTGCGTCGAAACTGCTCCTGCTGGCTGGGATGGGTCGTGATGTCGTGCTCAGAAGTCATCTTGAGGTCCTGCGCAATCCGTATGGCCATGCCTATCTTGATCCACGCTTGGCCGTGCCGTGACTTGCCGGCTGTCCTCCCAGTCAGTCGTGCAACGGCTCATGACGCTTTGCACCCGGGCTTCTCACCTGTAAAATCAAAGAGGGCCAATAGAGTGGTTGTCTGAACCGTATATATGTCGATGGTGTTGCAGGGCGCAGTGAAACAATCCGACATGATAGCCCTCCATGAGAGATCGGCGAATTTGGTCGCTGTCTCATGCTTGTTGCGCTGGAAGAAGTCGTCGCGGGAGAAGCGGGCAGCGTTGGCAGCTATGGCAAGCAGGAGATGCTGCGGTAGCTGGTTATCGAGGAACGCCGCGCGAAAGGTGGCCTCGTGGAAGAAGGAGTAGGGCTGGTTATGGCAGTTCCCGAAGTAAACATCGATCGAGTCGGAGAGTACGGAGAACGGGATCGCCTCGGTTCGTGACAATGTTGTCGCGTCCATGGTCAGGGTGTCTACGCCCAGGTCCGAGGTACTCGAGACACCGCTCTGGCTGTGAGAATCCGCCCGCTGGCCCGGCAATTGGTTGCTGATTCTGTATGTACGTCTGTCAGCAGAGTTTGGAGCGCCCTAGGCTGCTAGGCTGCTTGAACAGGGTCCCATGCCTTTCCACCAGCTGGTAGATGGAAGCAAGCGCGTTCTCCATGCCGGAGAGCCTCTGCTCCATCGATTCCTGGCCAATGTGAGTCCCACGGTCCTAGACAATCAATCAATCGGGCCAAGGAATACTCACGAGTGATTTGGCCAGATCCTCCGAGCTCAGTTTATTGCCAGCGTTCGCCTTGGTCGCGTGAGCGTACTCGCACTCTGGGGCATTAGTTAGACAGCTCATCTGCCCCCGGGCCTAGAATCGCCTACCGTATCCGTGTTTCTGACAGTTGGTGCATGGTAGCTGGCCGGAGCATCGAGCTTTTTTCAGCCTGCTTCAGGATCAGTTCGGGGAAGGGGATCGGGAGATGCGGAGATGGTCTGACCGGCAATGGCGACAGGCACGGCTGATTCGATGGACCGGTCGATAGAGCTGCGAGCGGCTGGTGTCAGATCGTGCGTCCATGTTGGCAGGAGGTTTGCTTGGCCGACCTCGCTGGCGATGATGGTGAGGCAACGATGGAGTTTGGTGAATCTGCAAGATTGCGACTGTGGACTGGGGGAGCCGAGAAGCACACTCACACTGCTGCTCGTTACTCTAACTAGTTGGCTGTGGGGTTAGACCAGGCTTGGAACGTGGCGAACCCCCGTTTCCCCGCAGCACCTGTTTCTACACGGCGACGAGGGAGACGACTTATCATTCCATTATCATGACAAATCTCCCCGAAGCCCGAGGGGGGGGATCCAAAAGATCAACTAACTTAGACGTAGACTAGACTAAATATGTACTATGTACAAGGTTCAGGCCGCGCTAACTAACTACAGTAACATACTGTAGAATGTTGGGTCTCTGAGCTTATCCTTGGGGTACAATCGGCTAACATTTGGGCTAATTAACTAGATCATCTCAGGTCTTTCTCCACGATTTCACCATGATTGATAACGGGTAGTTAATTTGGTTTGTTTTGTCTTGATTGACTTATCCATACTGCATAAGCTACATCTAGACGTTGTACATATGGAAGGTCTTGGTGATAATCTCCCACTTGTCCTTCTGCTTCAGCAGAGTGTGGTGGTCGAAGTAGGTACCTCCGCTGGCATCGTTCTCGAGAGAGATGCGGACCACAGCTGTGGTCGGGGTGATATCTAGGACATCGCATCGGCCCTGGATGTTGGGGGCGCCGCCGTACTTGTCCACGTACGCCCAAAGCTGGTCAATCGGTCCGTCAAACCAGGTGCCGTTCCATTTGCCGTACATGGTGGCATCTTTGTGAAAGGCCGTCTTCAGCAGGTCGTTGTCTCCCTTCTTCAAGCCATCGATGTAGATCTGGACGACGGCGGACACGTCGTTGAGGTCCTTGGTGGACACCTGCTTAACGTTGCTCATTTTCTGTTGTTGAGCACTTGTCAGCACCGTGCCCTTCTTCTCTCCATGGTGTAATGACTTACGAGATTGGAAGATGTGTGTGGTGGGAAAGTTGGAGTTGGTAGTGAGGGGAATATTGCTATGATGACGGGATGTGCCAGGCGGACGCGATCCTCTTATACAGCAATCGCCAGGAGATACAGATAAGGTGTCCATGGGTCCATTACCCCGCCGTTCTACTGATACGCCACTAGACTCCAGGACTACGAACAGTTTAAGCTACTTTTCGGGCCCCAAGTCTCCGTACGTGCTGTGATGTACGGAGTACTGTGAGTACTTACATCGCTGCGTAAGATAGGTGGTGGAGCAAGTACCTTGATATCTGAACATCTTGATCGGACCGGACATGTGCCAGGGCAAGCGGCGAATCAAGCACATTACCAATCACCCCTCAAAACATCCCGACAAATTATCTCTCTTTGCCAGTTGGAAACAGGGTCCGATATCAGATTTCCCCGCGTCTTCAAGGTGTTTCCAATGACATAAAGCGGCCGCCGATACCTCCACTCCGGTCCGGTCACGGTCCGGAGCCTAACCTTGATCCTGGCGGCCCGCTCGGCCCGAATAGCACTCGCCGTCACCGGAGTGACGGAATGCAATCCAGAGACGGTGTATATAGGTGCCAATCCGTTGCGGTACGCTTCTCATTCGGTAACCCTGTATCTACGTACGTGGCTCATATATCTGAATAACTCAAGCATCATGGCCGCCGTTAACTACTCCCGCGATTTCAAGAACACCATCAATGGCGAACTGGTCAGTGCAGCAGAGTTCACCAACGGTGTCAACCCCGCGACTGCCGAGCCTCTGGAGCCCGTCCCCGTGGCAACCCAGGATGATGTGAACAAGGCAGTCGACGCTGCGAGAGCCGCCTTCAAGCAATGGTCAAAGGTTACCCACGAGAAGCGTGTCGAGGCTGTCCTAGCTTTCGCGGATGCTCTGGAGAAGAGCTCGAATGAGCTTTCGGACCTTTTGACCAACGAGCAAGGAAAGCCGGTAAGTTGAAACGATTCCACGCATTGTGCCGTAGCTGACGCAGTTGTAACATCAGCTCGAAGCTGCACGGGGTGAGGTTGCTGGTTCCATTAATTATCTACGCAAAACATCCGAGTTCAAGCTGGAAAATGAGGTCGTCGGCTCCACCGAGAACATTGACGCCATATCCCGATACACTCCTCTCGGAGTTGCCGTCGGAATCGTGCCCTGGAACTTCCCGGTCTTGACCGCAATCAGCAAGCTCTGCCCGGCCGTTCTCACTGGAAACTCGGTCATCATTAAGCCCTCACCTTTCACCCCCTACACCGCGCTCAAGCTCGGAGAGGTGGCCCAGCAGTTCTTCCCGCGTGGAGTGGTCCAAGTCCTTGCAGGCGATGAGCGACTAGGCCCATGGTTGACAGCACACCCAGGTGAGTCTGCACGCCAAAGGCTCAAAATTCCAGAAAATGATTGCTGACTATTCCCAAGGTGTTGATAAGGTCTCGTTCACCGGCTCTTCTTTGACTGGCAAGAGGGTTATGGAGAGTGCAAGCAAGACTATGAAGAGAGTTACGCTTGAGCTCGGCGGTAACGACCCTGCTATTGTTCGCGGAGACGTGGACGTGAAGAAGGTTGCAGAGAAGGTAAGAATACCAAACCCCGGAGCTCCCACAGCGGCTAACATGGTCCAACCACTAGATTGGAACTCTCGCGTTCCTAAACTCTGGACAAATCTGCATCGCTATTAAGAGAGTATACGTCCATAGCTCTATCTTTGATGAGTTCAAGAAGGCTATCGCCGAGGTTGTCGGCAATCTCCGTGTCGGAGACGGCAAGACGGACGGAGTTGCACTGGGCCCGGTTCAAAATTCTATGCAGTACGAAAAGGTTAAGGAATTCTTCTCTGACATCAAAGAACACAACCAGAACGTGTTAGTTGGTGGAGATTCAAACGGCCTACCGGAAAAGGGCTACTTCCTCAAGCCCACCATCATTGACCGTCCTCCTGAGGAGAGCCGGATTGTGGCCGAGGAGCCATTTGGTATGTGAAACTGTTCCACGATATACTGCACTTCTAACCACTTTACAGGTCCTATCCTCCCGCTCCTGAGCTGGGACGATGAGAGCGATGTCATCGCGCGAGCGAACAACACCAGAATGGGTCTTGGTGCTTCAGTATGGAGCAAAGATATTAAGGCTGCCCAGAAGATTGCAGACCAGTTAGAGGCAGGAAGCGTCTGGATTAACACACATACGCATATTGATCCCCATGCGCCATTTGGTGGCCATAAGGAAAGTGGACTGGGCTATGAGAATGGTCTCGGTGGGCTGCGTGCGTACTGTAACGTCCAGTCTCAGTTTATCGCCCGGGAATGATGAGATTGGGGCAATATATAAGTAGAAATTTATAGTAAACTATTTAAGATCAACTGTTAACAATATCGAGCGCCTTGTGCCTGCCAAGCTCACAGGATGCGTGGTTTAGGAGCCGAATGTCTCTTGTTACACCTTAGCCCCTGAATCTTCATATGCACAGCCTGGTTGTGGTGGTGAAGGGCTTTTCAGTCAATCAGGAGACCAGAGTCCCAGCAGAAAAATGCAGCCTAAGTGAACTGCTCGCCTGTTCAAGATATTGGCCAGCTAGTGGTATATCTGTTATACGATTAAACCGGGAATAAGGATCAGAGACATTTATAAAAGCATAGGGGCTCAGGTGTATATCTTGGCTGACATCACAGAGCCATGTCTGCAGAGTTGATTATTTATTCTGAGGCCTAGGGTCTTGTTAAGTTGTTCCAGGCATCTTCTTCAAACACGGTCTCATACCACAAACCTACGACACTACAAGCCATGGTTTCTGTCGTATATCTCCATATCCTGGCTGCCCTGTTGTTGTTCTCGGCGATTGAGGCAGCTGCTACTGATGAAGAAGAAGATAACACCGAATTTTCTTTTGAACATCTTCTCCAACATTGGCCCGTACGTTTATAGACCTTAGGACTTTTTCTTTATGCCAATAATCGTGGACGCAATGGAGTTCGTTTATCTCATCGCTCTTCATCTCATCAACACCGACGACGTCAACGGATCTCAAAAAGATCCTTCGTCGAACTCAAAGAACAGAGACAAGGGTACAATGACACAGGCTTCAAACAATCCAACCACTCTTCTCTGGAGCCTCTTTACATTGTATTCAGAGATCCTCATAAAGCTATCTATTTTATAATATGCAGGGGCGCCCAGAGGTATTTGAGAATGTCTTCAAGCGCCGCAATGACGACATCAACGAGGGATCCGGTATCTGGACTTCGACATGGATAGAATGCGAGAAAGATAAGGCTTTCATGCCGTAAACAGGCTTCACAGATTTGCATCAAGAGGTTGGAAGACTCGATGAGAGTAGTACGTGGGATCCGAACAAATTGCTCGGTATGTTATATGTCTTGGTTGATTGTGAGATCTCCAAGTGTCATTCTAACCTGGGTGAAGAAATCGGTTGCACACAGAAAATACTTGGTTGGACAGTCCTACAATACGCTACATCTAGTCCATACCTTATGTCTTGTCCAAAAGTCCGGGCGTCAACTCAACCAAGCAACCCCCAGGACGAATTTGCAGCCTTCTTCAATAATGATTCGACGGTATAAATGGCTAGAACAGCTTCGATAAAGACCTATCTACATAGCAGCATCAACTGGCAACAAAGACGTGCTTGAAAATTTGCTGTGCGGATTGCGGTTAGAGTATAATACGAAAATGTTGCAACGACCTTGATGTCTCTAGTTTAGGTGGATGGTACCTTGATAGGGTAACTTAACTAGACCAAGATGCTCACTGAGCTAAGGGATATAGTTTCGAAATAAGTCTTACTATTTATATAGTATCATATTACTAATTATATAGTATTATATA